>JAKOGI010003632.1:5000-20000 GCA_029747015.1 Carnegiea gigantea | reverse complement strand
CTCATACATGGTGAATGGGAACTGGCTTTAATACCAAATGTAATTAACCTGCCCAATCACACAACACAACCTGCTAACATAGGGAGTTTTACAATTCGACCCACAACTCAAACCACTAAGCCCAAAAGTGGAAGGCCTTCTTCATATGTTTTGTGACCTGAAACCTTATAAACTTAATAGTCTTCTCTTAAATTGGTGAGTGAGACAAAGTTTCTCTACACACATATTCGCACCAAAACCCAAAAAAAAAAAAAAAAAAAAAAAAAAAAAGGTGTTGGAAGCATCATAGGTGCATTCATGAAGTGCAAGAGATTCTGAAATCTATGCAATAAAATACATACAACAATTATTTCTATTTTAAAAATTTTACTATTTTTGTTTTGGCTTGCCATAGTGACCAAAAACAGACATCTTCAATACAAGTATGTGGATGAAACAATCTTACAATAAACTAAGGTGAGTGTTAATCTTACTAAATATCGAAACTGAAATTCAATACTCCAGAAAATCCCATCACCAAGCAGAGTGTGGGAAGATCTGATATAGCAACTTTATCCCTAAATTGCGAAATTACGGAGAAGCTAGCTCTGATTAACCATAGATGGTCTATGATCAATCTTACTAAATATGTAAGTAAAAATGGAGGATATCCTAAAATTTTATGAGACAGTCCCATCAAAAACCATGAAACTTATTTCATAGATTGACATCAACTAATGTATTATAGTCTTTTTAAAAATTATAAAAAATTATAGATAGAAATTATTAATCAATTACTTAAAAACATTTGCATAATTAATTTAAAAAATAAAGTGTCAATGCAACAAAAAGTTAAATCTCATACGGGCCTCCAAACTAATAGTCTCGCCTTGACAAAATCTTCAAATTTGAGGGTCTCTTTTTAACTTCTCCGATAGCTAACATTGTCAAATTTTGTGAGCGGAAAGAAGTAAACAATAAATGCCACTACTTAAGGGCTTAAAAGAAAGGCAACGAAGAAGCTTCTTTGCTTAATAATGTATTGTTTAAATACTAATGAAGTCTCAGCCTAGTGGTAAAGACTGAAGTACTTGGTACATTAGGTCTCAAGTTCGACTCCTCCTTCCCCCATTGTAATGTAATTCTAATGTATTGTTTAAATAGTTTTCAACCAATGAAAACATTAATATATTCTTAAAAAGAAAATTTTGACCATATTAAGGAACTAAGAACACTAACTATGATATGGAGGGTTTAACTATGATGCACAAATACGGATACGGTGATATAGATACAAACACGATACAATTGCAGGACATTGATTTTCAAAAATTTAGGGCAAAGACACACCATGGACACAACTATTAAAATTCATAAAATTAAATTTAAAAATGGGAACTTTGTAGATTAATTTTTCTTTATTTTTTTAAAATCTGATAGAGTGCTCTGAAATGTCCGACAGTAAAGCCGAAATTATTCTTAATAAAACTAAAAATAGATATATAATTCTTATTCCAAGATTACACTAATGGTTAAGTATTCACACCATGATAGTGGAACAAATGGTATTCAACAATAATAGTTGTTGAAATAGAAACAATAATAGAGTCATATTAGTTGTATAATATGATAACAAGTAACAATGAAAAAAAAAAAAAAGCAGGTTGAAATGGCGTTGACTTGCATCTAGCGCTGGTTGACTTTGTGTGTCTGAAATGTGTGTCGCACACAATTTTTTTGGTTTTTAGATTTTCGTATTAGATGATGTCCAAGGAGTATCTGTGTCCAACCAATGTTGTAAGCATAAGATCGGACTGGCGACTCCACTGAGAACCAATCGTTTCGGAGTTGCTTGTTAAACCATTAGACTTTGGAATTAGTCAAACCCAGTCAAATTGCATGGTTTTGGAGATTAACCCGCTCTGTTCCTTTTGGGAAAGATCTGATCTGATGTTTACATGTCAGCAATCGTGTTTGTGAGAATCAGACTGAACCAACCGATCAAATCGGAACGGACCGACCGATCAAATCGGAAACCAGTAAAATGTCTAGTCCGAATGGATGTTTTAACCCGTATATACGTCATAATAGTCAAAACCCGGACAAGTTTCGGTTAAAGCGAGAAAGTCGCCCAATGAAAACATCAACATGAACTGGAAAACTTGTTTTTTTTTTTTTGTTTTTTTTGGTTTAACTCAATTGAAAACTGGCACCACAGATGGATGCACGGTAACATAGCAACAAGAGGGGGAGGCAACGTTGCTACGGTGACTCAAATCTGGCAAAGCTTATCCAACAGCCATGACTTCAATCCTCAGATTTATATCAATGAAGGAGACAGACAAGAAGAAAAAAAGAAACTCGCAGCCGCTTCCAGTACAGCGACGATAACTACGAGAGGGGGAAATAAGAGATGTTGAACCTTACTCTACTGCCGCCTAGCTTGTGCCTCTAGGGTTTTTGTCCACTTCAAGAATGGGTTGGGCCCTATTAATTTTTGTGAATTGCGAGACATGAATATTTTCCTTTTGTTGTGTGATGATACAGGCTAGCTTAGGCACATGCAGGCCTGCGTGTGGGAGCGGGGAATAAAACAGAAAAGTTGTTATGTTTGTTACAAGATCTTGGGCCCAGTGCTGAGGTTAGTTAGAGGAGAGAGAATATCTAGCTGCTCATACCTGTATTAATGGGGGCAGGCTTGTACGGATAGGAATGCTTGTGAATCAATGAAAACCTAACAATTTCTCTCTCTATTCAATTTTTGTTCTATCATTCTTCTTGATTTTCCTCGGAGTCCCAGGATTCCCTAGAAAATTCATATCATTTGGTATCAGAGCCCTCCTTGGCCGGATTAAAACTTCAGATCTTGAAATCTCATTTCATTTTTCTTCATCGATCGATTGGCTAGTTTCACTGTTCAATCCAGCCTCCATTCACATACATTGCTATGCATTCTACTTGATTATTGGTTTGGGATCCCCAATAATCCAGCTTACAATCCTAAAGATTTTAGGACCACTTTAAATCCAGCTTTCATGGCGGTATCAGACAATACTTGATCAAGCGAGAGCCGTAGAATGGAAGAGTTATACAATCAAACGCAACGAAGAATGGAAGAGTTTAAAGATCAGCAAGAAAGGGTTAACGGTCAGATTAGGGAACTCATTACAGGATCGAGCAGGCAAGTCTTCCAGATCGCTAACAACTCAGTAAGCACAGGTGAGAACTCACCCAATTATTCTCACCATACCCTTTCTAGGCTTTGTAGAATCGATTTCGCAAAATTTGATGGCGAAGACGTACAGGGTGGGTATACAAATGTGAGCAATTTTTTGTAGTCGATGAAACTGCACCGCAGATGAAAGTTAAAATAGCCTCGATTCATATGAGCAATAAGGCCTTATTGTGGCATAAGTCCATGAAAAATAGACAAAATGAGGGATGGCCACGGTGGGAAGAATATAAGACTGCAGTCCTGGCATGGTTTGGAATGGGACCCTTTGATGACCCATTGGCTAAATTAATGACGCTAAGACAGAATGGCACTATTGAACAGTATCTGGAGGCGTTTGATTTATTGCTAAATAGAGTTGAATTGCCAGTACAACATGCAATTAGTTGTTTTTTGAGTGGGCTGAATGATGAAATTCAACATGTTGTGAGTATGTTCAAACCCCAAAAACTACATGATGCTTATTGTTTAGCCAAACTACAGGAGGCAACTCTTGTTTCCATTACCAGAAGAACCAAACCTATTCTGGACAAGCCTCCTTTGTCTAGTAAGGGACTGGGAGCGGCCTTTAAACCTTCCTCACAGTCAAGCATGGGATGCCAAAGGTCTAGCTACAGAGACAACTATCTACCTCTGTCTACTAATAGGAGCAACCCAGCTTCCAGTACGAGTTCAATCACTTCAAAGCCAAGGGTTACAGGAAAGGCTTTGAGTCCCCAAGATATTAAGGAAAAAAGGGCTAAGAATCTATGTTTTTTCTGTGATGAAAAATATTTTCATGGCCATAAATGCGGGCCCAGGTCTATCGATTGGAGGTGATTGAGGAAGAAGAGGTAACTATGGTTGAGCACGAGGAGGAAGTAAATAAAGATAATGCTATTGAGGGTGATATGGGGCTGCCAATAGAAACCCCTCATTTATCTTTGAATGCCTTAAATGGCATTCACACATATCAGACAATGAAGGTTACTGGCAGGTGCAATAAGAATCCCATACACATCCTTATTGATTCAGGAAGCACTCACAATTTTCTTGATATCTCTACTGCAAGAAGGTTACACTGCAAAGTCAAGAAAATGCCATCACTACAGGTTGGTGTGGCTAATGGCCAGCAATTACAGTGCAACACTATGAGTAAAGACTTTACATGGACCTTAATGGGAAAGGAATTCATAACAGATGTGATATTAGTCCCCTTGGGCAGTTGTAAAATGGTATTAGCGGTTCAGTGGCTATCAAGTTTGGGTCCTATTTTATGGGATTTTGAAAAATTGAAAATGGAGTTTAGCTATCAAGGAGAAAGGATGGTGTTGAGAGGGACCCAGAAATCTGATATGGAATGGATGAGGGGTAGGAAAATGCAATAGACCATGCTTAAGGGTGCTCAAGTTTTTGCATTGCAGGTAGAACCTATGCTGGCACAAGTTCTTTTGAATGGACCTGAGATATCTGAGCCTCAAATTGCCAAATTACTAGCTAAGTATGCTGACATCTTTGCAGAACCCAAATCTTTACCTCCTCACAGGAGCCATGACCATAAAATCCTCCTTAAAATTAGCACCTCTCCTATAAATGTGACGCCATACAGATATCCAGTGCTACAAAAAGACATCATTGAGAAGACAGTACAAGAAATGTTGTAAGTCACGGTTGTGAGGCCCTCGCAAAGTCCATACCCCTCTCCCATTGCGTTGGTAAAAAAGAAAGATGATACATGGAGGCTCTATGTGGATTACAGGCAGTTAAACAAGCAGACAATATTGGATAAGTTTCCAATCCCAGTAATAGAAGAGCTTTTGGATGAGTTATATGGAGCCAAATATTTTTCAAAGATTGACCTTAGGTCTAGTTATTGGCAAATAAGGATGCATTCAGAAGATATAGAGAAGACAGCCTTCAGAACACATGAAGGGCATTATGAATTCTTAGTTATGCCCTTTGGCTTAACGAATGCTCCATCCATATTCCAAGGCCTTATGAATCACATTTTCAGACCTTATCTAAGGAAGTTTATATTGGTTTTCTTTGATGATATTCTTATTTACGGCAAGAAGTATCATCAGCACTTAGATCATTTGAGGCTAACTTTTGAAATCCTCATATAGAATACATTATTTGCAAAGATGAGCAAATGTATCTTTGGAAAACAAGAGGTGGAGTATCTTGGCCATATGATTTCATTCAAGGGAGTAGCCACTGATCCTAAAAAGATAGCAGTAATGCAAATGGCCTGTACTAGGATTCCTAGGACTAACAGGTTATTATAGGAGGTTTGTGAAGAATTATGGTCAAATCAGCAAACCCCTTACTGAACTGCTCAAGAAAAATGCATTTCAGTGGGAAGAGGGAACACAGAATGCCTTTGAGCAATTAAAGGAAACCATGAGTTCAGCTCCTGTTCTGGCAATGCCTAACTTTTCCAAACCCTTTATGCTGGAAATTGATGCGTCGAGTACAGGGATTGGAGCGGTTTTAATGCAAGAAGGGCATCCCATTGCTTATTTTAGTAAGGCTTTATCACAATGACATCAGGTCCTGTCAGCATATGAGAAGGAATTGATGGCAATGGTACTAGCGGTGGAGAGGTGGAGACCTTATTTGCTTGGCAGGCATTTTATAATCAAGATTGATCACTTTAGCCTCAAGTACATCCTAGAACAGAAAATCACGACTTCCTTTCAGAGTAAATGGATGCCTAAATTGATGGGGTATGACTATGAAATCATCTACAAACAAGGCAAGGAGAACGTGGTTGCAGATGGCTTTTCCAGGATTAATGGGACTCAGCTACTCAATATGACATTAAGTACCTTGCATTCTGATCTCTTAGCATACATTAAAAATTCTTGGACCCAAAACACATACTTACAGCAGCTGATCCAACCCTTGTCTTCAGGACAATAACATTCCAAGTATTCGCGGCAGCAAGGAATTTTGTATAGAAAGGGAAAGATTGTCATGGGATATGTGCCCACTCTTAAGGAGCATCTCATGAAGCTTTTTCATGACTCAGCCCTTGGGGGCCATTCTGGGGTAGAAGTGACCAAGAAAAAGTTAGCGAGCTTACTATATTGGAAGGGTCTAAGCAAGGACGTTTGGAATTATGTTAGGGGTTGCGTGGTCTGCCAGAAATGCAAGCCAGATTTATCAGCCCCAGCTAGGCTCCTTCAGCCATTGCCCATTCCCAATGCAATCTGGGAAGAGATATCCATGGATTTCATTGAGGGTCTACCAAAATCCAGAGGGAAAGACACCATCTTGGTGGTCGTTGACCGGCTCAGTAAGTATGCACACTTCCTGGCCTTGTCCCATCCCTTTCGGCTACCACTGTGGCTCAACTATATTTCGAGCATATTTTTAAGCTACATGGACTTCCTAAGACAATAGTCTCTGACAGGGATAAAATTTTCCTCAGTAGATTTTGGCAAGAATTATTTTCTGTATTGAAGGTTTCTCTCCACATGTCTTCTGCATATCACCCTCAAAGTGACCATCAAACGGAGGTAGTTAATAGATGCTTGGAAGGCTATTTGAGGTGCATGACAAGGGAAAAGCCTGTGGAGTGGGTTCTTTGGTTACCCTTAGCTGAATGGTGGTACAACTCCAATTGGCATTCGTCTACAGGGGTCACTCCATTTGAGGCAATCTATGGTTAGCCACCCGCACTACATGTTCCCTACTTGGCTGGGGACAGCAAGGTGGAAGCCGTGGATAGGAGACTTAAACCACGGGAGGGGTGTCTTAAAATGCTGAAATATCATTTGGAGAGGGCTCAACATCGCATAAAGCAACAGGCGGACAAACACAGGACAGATAAGTCCTTAGAGGTTGGAGATATGGTCTACGTTAGGCTCCAACCTTATCGGTGGCAATCGTTGGCCTATAGATCATCCCAGAAACTCTCAGCCAAATTCTTTGGCCCTTTTCCAGTAGTGTCCAAGGTTTGCGCAGTGGCTTATAAGCTCCAACTTCCTGAAGCTTCTAAAATCCATCCAGTATTTCATATCTCCCAACTGAGGAAGCACATTAGGAGTAAGATAGTCCATAGTACTCTGCCTGATATGGATGATGCAGGTCTTATTCGGGCTGAGCCGGTGGCTGTACTCGATAGGAAGCTTAGGAAACAAGGCCATAAGGCTGTGATTTATGTCCTACTTCAGTGGGCTAACTCTTCCAAGGAGGAAGCCTCTTGGGAGTTGTACACAGATATCGAACAACGATTCCCTTCTTTCAATTTGTCAACTTGAGGACAAGCTGTCTTAAGGGGGAGGCACTTGATACATGCTAGCTTAGGCACGTGCAGGCATGTGTGCAGGAGCGAGGAATAAAACAGAAAGGTTGTTATGTTTGTAACAAGATCTTGGGCCCAATGCTGAGGTTAGTTAGAGGAGAGAGGATATCTAGCTGCTCATATCTGTATTAATGGGGGCAGGCTTGTACGGATAGGAATGCTTATAAATCAATGAAAATCTAAGAATTTCTCTCTCTATTCATTTTCTGTTCTATCATTCTTCTTGATTTTCCTCGGAGTCCCAAGATTCCCTAGAAAATTCATATCATGCAAATGTAAGTAGAATAAAAAAAATGATTATAAAAAACATAGAAAAAAAAATCTCTTATGTTATCAGATGATGCCGATTCAATCTGAGTTGACAGTAAATTCAACCTCAATTCAGATGGTTTGACGAATTTACTTATTAACCCACTCGATCAACCGATTCAATCACCGAATCGGTTCTCTTAACATTGATCGACAGCAATAACGTGTTGGAGAAATTAAGAAAAGAATCGGTCTAGGATGACTTCGAGACTTCTACACTCTTTACCTAAAGACTCTAATTACCCCTAAGATTAGATCTTTAAGATACAAAGAAGTCTCCCTATTTGCGTGTTGCACACACGAAGATAGGCCTTAGGAGCCTTGAGACGTGACAGAAATTCAGAGGGAAGATTGTTAGGAATAATTTTGGATGGATCAAATCACACACTCATCCTCTATTTATAGAGAATATTATGTAGTTTCAAGAGGCATACACCTTTTCATGAGATGAAATCTCATCCATTGATTTTAATCTCAATGGCAATAATTGAAGAGACACTTATGAAATTAGTTAGTTAATTAACTAATTGTATCTCCTCAATCGCAAATGATATTAATTACTATTTATATTCAATAGCAAAAAATATTATTTATTAGATGCCTTTTGCCAAAAGTCGCCATTTGCATTGGCATCCTTTGGAGCATTTAATTAATGCCAATTAATAATAATAATAATAATAATAATAATAATAATAATAATAATAATAATATTAATATTAATTAATTAATTAATTCATGTCTCTTATAAATTTTCATTTTTATGGAACTTACTCCAACATTCCCCCAGCATTTCCATAATAAATGGTGTAACCAATTCCCAGAGGTCTTTATCCATAAGTGAAGGTGTCTTGCGATTGAACCTCCACCTTAGTGACTTGTCCGTCAAATATTCAGATGTATGTGGTAGACTATGCTTTGAACCAGTAAACCTCTCTGAATACTTGCATCTAAGTCACACACAAGACTTCCGTCCCAGGATACCTAGTAATCCTGACACTTTTAAATGGTCATGTGTCTTGCATCCATTCATGAGCATATCGGAGCCAAACCGATTAGACACCGCTAAGCCGACCTTGCTTAAATACTCATATAGGTAAACCTTTATAATGTCCTATAAATATTATAGCATGAGAACTTCTGAATTAGAGAAATAAGATTTCATTTTGATTAACTTGATAAATACTTATAATTACACATAGACATACCCAGGGACTTACAAGAAATTTATCAAAGTTAAGCACTTATTTCTAAACATTCTAAAAGTTATTCATGTAAGGTTCATTAAGAGCCTTAGCTCACCCTCCTAAACTATATATGGGAATCTGAACACTCCGGTCATGGAAGGGAAGCGAATGAGTGTCTCAAACCATTCTTATGATGTACTTTGACTCATTGAACTTAAGACTGAATGTTTCCATCTAGTGTTAAGCTGAGTTTCCACCATAGAAGGCTTTGAATATGGACTTTAACCCCATCCCTTTGGCTATTTTGATCACTAAATTGCAATGCCTTTTGTTAATGGATCAGTCAAATTTTATGCTGGACGTATGAAATCCATAGTTATGACACCATCTTTGATAAGTTGTCTTACATAACTGTGATGTAAACCAATATGTCTTGATTTACTATTATGTACATTATTTTATGCTCTTGTCAAAAAAGAAGCATTGTCACAGCGTATAGAAAGAGGTAACATTGGTTTTGGCCATAAAGGAATTTCATATAACGAATTCCTTAACCATTCGACTTCTTTACAAACTGATGCTAGAGTAACAAATTTAGCTACCATAGTCAAATCAGCTATATAGGCTTGTTTCTTTTATCCCCAAGATACTGCACCCCCACCAAGAGTGAAAATCCATCTACTTGTGGAGGAATGATCTTTACTATTTGTTATCCAACTTGCATCTGAAAAACCTTCCAAAACAGATGGATAATCATAATAGTGAAGTCCATAGTCAATAGATGACTTGAGATATTTTAATACCCTCGTTAATGCATGCATGACTAGGGTTAGTTGTATATTAACTTAGCTTACCAACAGCAAAAGCTATATCCAGTCTTGTGCAAGACATTGTATACATCAAACATCCTATAATGCTAGCATATTCAAGTTGAGATACTGGTTTTCCATTATTCTTTTCAAGTTTTAAACTTACATCAAAAGGTGTAGATATAGGTTTACAATCATGATTGTTAAATCACTTCAACACCTTTCAATATAATGCGATTGAGGCAATATCAATCCATTGTCAGCCCTTGTTATCTTAATCCCTAAGATTACATCAGCTTCTCCCAAATCCTTCACATCGAAGTTTTGGGACAAAAATCCTTTGGTATTCTCTACTTGCTTAATATCTGTACCAAAAATCAACGTATCACCTACATATAAGCAAATGATAACTCCTTTGTTACCAATAAATTTGGTGTAAACACACTTATTGGCATCATTTATATGAAAACCATTTTTCAAGACAACCTTATCAAACTTTTGATGTCATTGTTTAGGGGCTTGATTAAGTCCATATAGGGACTTAACTAACTTACATACCTTGTGCTCTTGACCCGGCACAACAAACCCCATGGGTTGTCTCATATGTCTAGATCACCATTTAAAAATGCAGTCTTGACATCCATTTGGTGAATTACTAGATTATGTATAGAGGCTAGTGCTAGCAACAATATAATAGTAGATGTACTAGCAACCGGGGCATATGTATCAAAATAATCTATGCCCTCCTTTTAGGCATTCCCTTTGTTTACTAACCTAGCCTTAAATTTAAGAATCAAACTATTAAGGTTCTTCTTTGTTTTAACATCCATTTACATCCAATATGTTTACATCACGGTGGGAGACCAACTAATTTTCAAGTGTCATTGCCCGTGATTGAACTCATTTCATCATCTATTGCTTCTTTCCAAAAAGAAGCATTCGATGATGACATTGCCTCCTCATATATTAAAGGATTCATTCTACATTAAAATAATATGGAACACAATTAGAGATTGAATCTCTAGAACCTTCAACAAGGTGGATAAGAAAATCTGGCCAATAGTTTTTAGCCTTTCTTGCCCTTTTACTCCTTCTAAGTTCAAGTACCTCACTACTATCAACCTCTTGTTGATCTTGTACTTGACTACATTTATGTTCCATTTCTGGAACTTGAGAGACTACATCTCTCAATCTAGGGATAGATGAAAAATGAGCTTTATCAAATAAGCATCCCTAGATTCAATGATAGTATTACTGGAAATAAAGTCATTTGGTTCAATAACCATGAACTTATATGCTTTACTACATAGGGCATATCCAATAAAAATACATTCAACTCCCTTTTTACCTAATTCTTTCTCTTAGGTTCAACTACTCTTACTATTGCCCTACAACCCCAAACTTTAGGATGACTCAATTTGGGTTCTCTTTTGTTCCAAAATTCATAAGGAGTGGTCTTACTTCTCTTATTTGGAACCCTATTTAGGACATAACAAGCACTTAATAATGCTTCTCCCCAAAAGCCATGTCCTTGTCTCGAATTAGAAAGCATAGCATTAATCATATCGGTTAAAACCCTATTCTTTCTTTCAGCTACACCATTTTGTTATGGTATATAGGGAGTCTTTACTTCATGGACAATATCAGTGGTATTAAAATATGTAGGATCATAGTATTCACCACCTAGATCACTCTTTAGGCACTTAATAAATTTTTCACAATGAAGTTCAACTTCATTTTTATATGTCTTAAACATGTCAAGTGCCTCATCCTTTGAACTTACCAAGTACACATAGCAAAATCTAGACTAGACATCTATGAAAGTGATAAAATATCTTTTACCACCCATAGATACTTGTTAATTCATTTCACATATATCACTATGTGCTAAGTCAAGGATATTTGAATTTCTTTGAATAGATGGAAAGGGTTGTCTAGTGATTTTTGTTAGCATGCAAATTTTGCATTTATCATCACTTTTATTCACGTAGGAATCAGGTCAAGCTTTACCATATCATTCATTGTTCTAAAATTAACATGACCTAATCCATTGATGCCATAAAGAAAATGAACCAGAAATATAAGTAGAAACATTATTCATATTATTAATGCTTAACTTGAACATTCCATCACACACATATCCCTTTCCAACAAACACCCCTCCCTTAGAAATTACAACTTTATCAACCTCAATAACTAATTTGAGCTCAAAGCGGTTCAACAAGCTACCTGACATAGGATTCTTTCGGAAATCCAGAACATAATATACATCATTCAAAGTTAAAAACTTTTCGAAATTAAATTCTAGAATTACACTTCCCTTGTCTAGGACTTGTGCTTCGAGGAATTTCCCAGATAAAGGAAAACACCATCCTCCACCACTTCATAGATCTTAAAGCATGCCTTGTCCTTGCAGAAATGTCTTGTAGCACCAAAGTCAATCCAACAAGAATTCTCATCTTGGATCATGAAGACTTTAGAGATCATGGCAGCAAATTCTTCTCTCCCCTCGAACTGCTTTGGTCCAGATCTGGACTTGTTAAAGTCCTTATTTTTCTTCTTTGGGTAAGGATAATCACTTCTCAAGTGATTTGAGTTACCACAATCCTAACAAACCTTTCTCTTTTTATTCTTCTTGCCATGAATCTTGTTGTAATTTCTCTTTTTAGGTTGGCTAGATTCCACAACATTAACAGTAGAGATAATCTTATTCTCTTCTTATTTATGAAATTCCTCTTCTATTCAAAGAAAGTTAGCTAACTCCTCAAGAGAAAGATCATATTTTTTGTGTTTGAGGCTATGTTTAAAAGCTTTCCAAGAGGTAGGGAGCTTGTCAATTATGCTAGATACTATTATAGTTTCATCCATATTCATATTATGCATTTTAAAATGCCTCAAAATCCTCTCAAGTTCATTAAACTGTTCCATTATAGACCAATCTTCCCTCATTTGATAATTGTTGAATTGACTCACTTGGAATTTCTTATTAGTAGCATCCTCCTTCATTTATCTTGTCTCCAAAAGATTCCATAATTCCTTTGCATATGGCACAATTTGATATGTATCGAACAATGAGTCACACATGCTATTGAAAATATGGCCACGAAAAATGTAGTCATCATTATCCCACTTGTGACAATGTCGAATTTGTTCAATAGTCTCATCATCATGTTCTTGTGATGAGTCGGAAGTGAGGACATGGGCTACCTGCAAGGCCATGAGTAGGAAATGCATCTTCTTCTACCATCGCCTAAAATTCCCTCTATCAGATCTCTCCAATTTTACAATATTAGTGGCCAAATCTCTAAGAGAAGAAGCCATGTTTAGAGTCTTTAGATTGTTGGAGAAATTAAGAAAAGAATCGGTCTAGGATCACTTCGAGACTTCTAGGCAGGTGGTGTACTCTTTTTCTAAAGACTCTAATCGCCTCTAATTGTATAATAGAACTTAGTGATTAGATCTTTGGGATACAAAGAAGTCTCTTTATCTGCGTATTACACACATGAAGGTTGGCCTTAGGGGACTTAAGACGTAATAGAAATTTAGAGGGAAGATTGCAAGAAACAATTTTGGATTGATCAAATTACACAACTCATCCTCTATTTATAGAGAATATTGTGTGGTTTCAAGAGGCATACACCTTTTCATGAGATGAAATCTCATCCATCGATTTTAATCTCAATGGTAATAATTGAAGAGACACTTATGAAATTAGTTAGTTAATTAACTAATTGCATCTCTTCAATAGCAAATTATATTAATTACTATTTATATTCAATAGCAAAAAATATTATTTATTAGATGCCTTTTGCCAAAAGTCACCATTTGCATTGGCATCCTTTGGAGCATTTAATTAATGCCAATTAATAATAATAATAATAATAATAATAATAATAATAATAATAATAATAATAATAATGATAATAATAATAATAATAAAAAATTCTTATCTCTTATAAGTTTCCATTTTTATGAAAATTACTCCAACACAATGCTCTCCTTCACTGATAGATTTTGGCAGACTCGTCAATACTTCCTTTATTTTTAGGAAAAATTACTAATAGGTTTCTCTTTATTTTTTATATTATTCAAAAGTGTTTTTTTTCAATTCGGTGTTGTTTTAGGGATAGCCAGCAGACATTGCATACGCACTGGCACGTTCCTATCCTTAGTATTTTACTCATCTGCCCTTGCTATTTGTTGGCTCATCTTCTCTCTCTACTTTACCCTAGACATGTCCCTTTATTGTCAGCTTTCAATTTTTTGCCTATTTTTTTAAAGCAAAGAATCCTCAAGATTTTTTATGATCTCTAAAATTAACCAAAGTTACTCTTCATACAATGAATGTAATTTTCTTAACATTAATATGATACAATTTGTAATTAAACAACATTTACAAAAGTACTTAATTAAGAATTACCTCCAAATTTTTTTCACAAAAATTAACTTCAAATGATGTCCTTAAAGATAATGTTTAGAAGAGTATTTTTTTAATTTAGCGTCAATTATATTTCATAAAAAGTTAACATTACAATTAAATATCTTTAAGAAAATAAAATTAGACCTTTAAAAGTTAGGTCTGCACTGACTCGTCCCATTTATAATTTTTTATTTTTGTAAATATTATTAAAAACTAAATTTGTTTTTGTTTTTCTCATACTTAATAGCAAATTCAACTCTTTCCCGTATTTTAAGTAATATATATATAAATCCTATCTAATTATTCTTTTTTTATATAAGTAAACTAACTTTAAGATTTTGTTGTCCAATTTTGAATAGAAATTTTAAAAAGTAAAAGTTTCATTCTAGTTCATTACTAAAAGATTGTCATTTTTTACTTTCTAGTTTCTTTTTATTTCAAGTAGAACTTTTTATTGTTTGATTTTCTGACTTTGGTTATGATCTATTCATTTATTTTTATTTTTATTTTTATTTGTAAGAAACATCTTTGTTATTGCTTTGAATGAAACTTCATATTTTTAGGTTGAAGGTATAAGCTTGAACCATTATATCCATTAATGGTATTTCCAGGAAAGGAACTCGTTCATCTAGTTTACAATAAGTAATTCTTTAATATGAGAGTTGTGATTAATGCATTGTTAAACATTGATGACATTATAAGTCGTATGTCCAATAAGAAACAATGTTAATTTACTATCATTTTTCAACAAAGGCTAGCATTTAAGGTTTAGGGTT
>JAKOGI010003631.1:0-47133 GCA_029747015.1 Carnegiea gigantea | reverse complement strand
GCAACTCCTGCCAGTGAGGGTACACCAACTAAAGTAGTTGGTGGGCTTATCCGCCCCATCGGAACAAAAGCTGCCAAGAGAAAGACAAAGGAGCAAGTCGCAGACTCAATGTTGGATATCGTGACCACACAGATGTCAACGTTACGGGCAACAAATGTGAAGAATAGCACCATGATCGAGCGATATGTCCTAGCCCAAGAGAAGAAGGCAGATGCAGCTGTAAAAGCTGTTGAGTTAAGAGATCGACAGCAATCCTTGGAAGAAAGAAAGCAGCGTCTTAAGGAGATGAAGTACGAGGACAAAATTTTGAAAATGAACATAGCGGAGATGTGTCCTGAAGATCAAGCTCGATATGGCCCAATTCAAGAAGAAATTAGGAGTCGTTACTGTCAAAACTCGTCCTCCTCTGATATTGACCTTTCTTTAGATTGATTACTCAGTTGTAGTTTTTGGTGTTATTGTGTTTTCATGAAACATTTGTTGTACTACAAACCTTTTCATCTGTTTAATGACATCTTTATTGCTGAGTTATTTCTAAGTTGATGCATTATGTATAAATTTGCAATTAGTTGTTCTTAATTTTTTTTTATAAATGTCACAAGGTTAATTTCTTAATATATAATTTTTATTTGACTTACATTTATAACGTTAAGTTTATATGCACAGGTATTCAACAATGAGTAATTCATCATCCTCCTCTACAACAGCAGCCTCAACAGATGGTTTCAGTTTCATCCTAGAAGAATCTAGTGATGATTCACCAATATTGAAAAATATTGTCAACAATGAAAATGGCCCAAAGTTGTTGGAGTTGGCCCTAAAGATGAGACACATTAGACAACAAAGTAGAGCTTCATCATCATCACGAAGACCCCGGAAAAAGAAAAGATTTGCAAAGAGAGATTGATAAGAAGCACACGATCGCCTCTATAAAGACTACTTCGCTGAAGACTCCATCTACAATGGGACCCATTTCCAACGTAGATTTCGTATGCAAAAACACTTGTTCCTTCGCATAGTTGGCACCTTAAAGAGTCGTTTTGAGTACTTTCAATTGAGGTACGATGGTCTTAGTAGGCATGCGCTGTCGCCACTCACCAAGTGCACTGCAGCTATGTGCATGTTGGCTTATGGTATATCGGTTGATTGTCTCAATGAATACTTAAAGATTGGTGAAACCATAGCTATGAAGTGCATGAAAAATTTTTCCGCTGGGGTCATTCAAGTGTTTGGGGAAGAGTACCTAAGAAAACCAATACAAACCGATGTTGATCGTTTATTACAAGTGGCAGAAGCCCAAGACTTTCCGGGTATGTTAGGGAACATCGAGTGTGTGCATTGAGAATGAAAGAATTGCCTCACGGGTTGGAAAGGAGTATTTGCCAAAGGGGTATACAAAGTATCCACTTTGATTCTTGAAGTTGTTGCTTCCTACGACCTTTGGATATGGCATGCATTCTTTGGGTGCCCAGGGACCTTCAATGATTTAAAAGTTCTCCACCAATCCAATGTTCTTCAAGAGCTGTACGAGGGTGGGACTCCAAAATGTGAACATGTTGTCAATAATCGCAAGTACAATATTGGGTACTTTCTGTCTGACGGTATTTATCCGAGGTGGGCCACCTTCGTGAAGACCATCCCCTTTCATCAAGAAGCTAAGGCAAAATTATTCACTGAATGTAAAGAATCTGTTAGGAAGGATGTGGAAAGAGAATTTGAGGTTCTATAAGCTCGCTTCGCCATCATCTGTGGCCCGCATGAAACATGGACAAGGCTGAATTGGGTATGATAATGAAGGTATGCATTATACTCCACAACATGATCGTCGAGGATGAGTGTGATTCGTATGACCTTAGTTTTGAATATGATGATGTGGAGGGCAACACCCCGCAACCTAATGTCAAACGGAAGCATCATCCGTGCTATGCAGCCTATCTTCGTAGAGTGCAACAAGTTCATAACCCAGACTTACATGCACGTCTTCAATCCGACTTGGTTGAAGAAATATAGAGGGGACACACGGCGTGAAGAACATCGCAAACGTAGTTGTTTTCTGTTATTTGTTGATATTTGGCGATGTAATTTCTTTTTTTAATAAAAGTAGTCGAACGTTCGTGATGTGTTTTTTTGAACATGTCCAATCTTCATATTGTAATTTGTTTTCAAGTGTGATCCTTCTTTGTATTAGGTTTTAATTGAATTATACTTTCAATCCTTTTTTTTTTTCACTTGTTGGAAAAAAAAGACAAAAAAATAATAATAGGAAAAATTAAAGTCAATTTATACATTTTTATGTCAATAAAATATATATTCCTTACTCTCGAAAAATAAAAACATTCACACATGTTACGAAAGTTCAAACACAAACACAACATAAAAAATAGAAAGTAATAAATTAAGATTAAATTGTGAACTCCATGACAATTAATTGTCCTGAAATGAGTTCCAGTGGCTGAAAAATTGAATGGAATGCAAGTGGAACTCATGCTGACCTAGCAGGCCTGAGTTCCAAAAGGCTGAGGATGCCCTTAGGACGTGGAACGTAAGAAGAATTGTTTTGACATTCATTATATAAAAGTTATCTTCCTTTTATTAATTACATGTAGTTACAGGAATAGTATTTAAAAAATATTTACAAGTTATTTTTATTCTTGTTGAAAACACATTTCCCTATGTGGAGAAAAAAGTTGATATATCCAAAATAAATCATTTTACATTTATAAAAAACTTATCATATGAACAACTTAATTTAGAACAAGCCCGTGTAAGTTACTAGTAATGACTAAAAAAGAATATCCGAAAAGCCTATGATAATCAAGGTTTTTTCCCTGCTACCATATTTATCTCTTATATAAATCATTGATTATAGATAGAGAAATTGTAGCTGCCCGCAATGACGTAGATCCTTCACGAGATCTCTTCCTTCATGTCTTCATAGAGGTTATGGCTACTTGAAGGACCTTTGGTGGGCTTGATGAGCTCTGTTTCTTGTAAGTCCCCTCTCGAAGGACCCTACCTAGGTAACCCGACTCAGTGATCCTCTCATGTCATTTCCGGAGGTTGCAACATGCCTCTCTCGTATGACCATGTTCAACAAGGTTGTAACACCACCTATTAGTGTTTGTCAGCTTGCATTTCCTCTATCTTCTACATTAGTAAAATGACGGTTGATTTTATCACTTCATCGAATCAAAGTTATGTTCACTAGATGGCGGTCCTAAAAAAAGGGTCAAAGGCCGTACGCTGGTGTTCAACATGCAAAGTAGAATTGGTACTACCCAATATCCCAAAGGATGGAATCATTGGCATTAAATATACCTTTAAATATTAAATTTTACCATTTTTTTCCCTTTTCGTTTTTGGATCACTTTCACAAGATGTTTTTCTCTTTATCGTTTTAATTTTTGCTAATTTTTTGGGATGTTAATCCTTTGTTTTACATGACATACTTTTTTCACATGAAATGATAAATTCTAAGTTGTGAACCTATTAGCTATAGAGAGTGATGTTTTAGGTCTAATAATGTACCTTTCTCTCATGTTTGGTGAACCTTTAGTTTAAAATGGTAAATTTTTTATTTTTAATCAACAAACCTTTTCATTAAAACGATTGATGAATCTTTTATCGGAGTGTTAATAACTTGCTATATGTCAGTACCCCCTTTATAGTGATCTTATTTTGTAAACTATAGCAACTGATACTAACATATTTGCAACAAATGTAATTAATGAAGACTTGTCTCTAAGAAACAAGTTAAGAAAATTTTCAAGAATTGTTTTTTGATCTTTGGTGTGCTGGTGGAATTAGTATACAACATTTTTCTACAGTAGTATTTTTATAAATATCTAAAAGAATTTTTTTTATGCACTATATACATCTTTGTTGATCATCATTTTTATCACCAAGTTGCTTTTTAAACATTTTTACTATATAGGTGTACTTTTAGATTATTGCAAATTTTCGGTAGCAAGTCGGGATAGTTGGTTAAGATTGTAAGTTTGAATTTGAGACTCTACATAATGTGTGTAACATTCGCTAAAGAACAAACCAGATCACAAGGGCTGATAAGAACTTGGTTTGAATTTACAACCACTACTTATTATGTTTTTAGCAAATTTTCAACTTGCAGCCTTGAACAGAACCATCTTCTTTGTTTTTGTTTTTTCCACCCTTTTTAACAAGTTGAATTTGCTACATATGATAAAAATTTTAATTTTTGTTTTTGATTCCTTCCTTGTTTTACTCTTGAAACACTCCCTATTTTTTACAATAGAGAGTTTGAACGCCTCCTCCTATTGGAATTTGGAATTCTTTGCACAGTTCCATTAAATAAGAACTATGACTGTGCTAGGTGTAGGCACTTAAAAAGTAATGAAAAGTGCCACATCAGAAAATTTGGGTTAGCCCATTTAATTAATTTAATTTGTTTAATAAATTGAGTTGAATCGACTGCCAAGTTATGATTCAAATGATTACCAATTTAACAATCAAATTTATTATTACATCGTCAGTCAAATAGACTAACAAATCAAAGGCTCAATCAACGGTCTAAGAAGGAGAATAAGTCGCAAACCCTAATAAGGGGAAGGGGATGCTTTCCCTATAAATAGAGCACTACTCCCTCCTAGTCAGAGCGCTTAAAGATTCATTCACTCCGAAGGCATTCTAAAGACTTAAAGGGCTAATTTATCTAAAGGAAGACAATAAACACAATCAAAGCATGTGTCGTCTACGATCGAAGATCAAAGAAAACTCATATTGGTTGAGATCAAGCCTCCGAGGCCCTCTCTCAAGATCAAATTCATTAAAATTCTTTCAAAAGAAGTCAAATCAATCAACTTGATAGGGATTCAAGTCAACCGATCCTCTTTCAAGTACAAATTGGAGATCGAATTAGAAGAATTATTTAGTTGTTTACTTATAACAAATACACAGAGATTGTACCTATATCTTCTCAAATCAATGCAAATTAAATTTGTCCATATTTCTTGTCTTAATTTATTTTAGACACGAAATTTATGTTTATAGATTTTTGGCACACCCAATGGGACGTCTCTGCCTCTCGTCTCTTTCTCTAAGCAAACAAGTTCTACATTCCTTTGAAGAAGACATGACTCCCGAAAACACCATCCTTCAATCTTCAAAGAAGGAAGCTATCGGACCTACATATAAAAGATCAAAGGCTAGTGTTGTATATGGCAATCAAAGCACTAGAGTAATGATTAGGAGCATGACCAAAGTTGATGCCTCCATCCCCCTAAAATAGCAAGTTGTGGCTTTCACTTTGCGATCACGCAAAATTTTAAAAATTTCGCTCTAACTTGCATATTGACGGAGTTAATCAAACTGCTTTTCTCTCTAATTTGAAGCTGAAACCTTTTACTATCTTCAATGTGAGGAAGACTCCACCTTGTAAACTGGATGAATGCCAACCCTACACTAATGTTCTATCTTCCAACCCTTCAGTGAGGAGGAGGATGGCCATGGTAGTAGTGATTCTCCCCATCAACTCCAAGGGAGTCACATTTCTCAAACATTGAAGTCGAATGTATTAACATTGTCGTCATACCAGTCATGGTGACAGAGACTATCAACTTAGAGGGAGAGTTGACAAACATAAAGGCAACTTTGGAAAGACTCTCCAAGGAAAGCGAAGAGAAGGATGCTCAAATCAAGCGTCAAAATAAGTAGATCACTGATTTAAAAAAGGAGTTGGGGAAGCGATCATCTAAAGTCTCGACCAAAGGCTCAGAATGGTGAAGATTTTGACAAAGAGTCCAATCATAGTAACGACAAACGCAAGTCAAAAAACAATTCAACCTCAAACTCAATGTCAGTTGAGCAAATTCAAAACTTGATAGCTGATGCGGTAAAGACTCATCTAGGAGGAGGTTCTCATAAAACTCATCATTATAGCAAGCTTTATACGAAAGGGATTGATGCACTGTGGATACCTCAAGGATTCCAACCTCTAAAATTTCATCAATTTGATGGCAAAGGGAACCTGAAGCAGTATATAGTGCACTTTATTGAGACTTGCAATAATGTTGGCATAGTGGCAACCTCTTAGTGAAGCAATACGTGCGATCTCTTAAAGGTCTTGTGTTTGACTGGTAATAGACCTTGCCTCTGCGTCCATTGATAGTTGAGGGCAAATGAAAAATGAATTCTTAAATCGCTTCTATACCACACACCGCGTGGTTGGCATAAGTGAGTTTGCTAACACTCGGTAAGGGGATAAAGAGACAGTCATAAATTATATCAATTGTTTGCGTGCCATCTCATTGAAGTGCAAGGATCACTTGCCTGAATCTTCTGCTGTTGAGATGTGTGCGCAAGGAACCCAAGACTTTCCAAGAATTAGCAACACGAGCTCATGATATGGAGCTTGCAATCGCCTGCTATAGAAGACGAGTCGATGACGGTGAATTAATGGCATCATCAAGAAATAAAAACTCCATGCTAAGAGACTCTGAAAAGAACGAATATTCTTATTCTGAGTATAATGCACCAAAAATGCTTGACAAACTTCTTGAGAAAGGACTTATAGAACTCTCAGAGTCAAGGTGTCCTAAAGAAATTAGAAGAATTAATGATCCTAAATACTATAAGTATTACGGGATCATCAGTCATCCTATAGAGAAGTGCAAGGCATCATGAGGCAAGTCCTGCAACTTGCAAGGGAAGGAAAGATGACATTAGATGAAGAAGACATCGAAGAATCTGATTCATGCTCTATCAAGATCATATTGGAAAATGTTTTGAAAAAAGAACAACCCAAAATGAGCGTTGAGTTAGCAAACTTCCAACTTAGTTGAAGACTTCTAAGTCAAACGTAATTGTATGCTTGGATGCATATATAAAAATTTTCAAAGTGTCAAGTTGACTTCAAGTCACTATTAAAAACTCCCAAGTCGTAAAATACTTTCGACTCTCAAGTCACCCTTAAGACTTCCAAGTCCAAGCTTCTAGACTCTCAAGTCACCATCGACTATCAAGTCACCCGCAGAATATTCAAGCTATCAAAATTAAAGGTTTCTAAGTTGCCTAAAGATTACCAAATTAACAAAATTACAAACTTTGAAGTGAATCCAATGACTCACAAGTCATCAAGGATGAAGACCCTCAAGTCATCAAAATCAAAAGCCATCAAAATCAAGACTCTTAAGTCTTCAAAGTTCAGACTCACACAAAGGCTCTCAAGTCATCAACAGTAAAGACTCTTAAGTCTCCAAAGTTCAAAACTCACAAGTTATCCAAGACAAAGACTCTCAAGTCATCAAAATTAAAGACCACTAAGTCTCTCAAGTTCAAGACTCTCAAGTCATCGAAATTAAGGACTCCAAGTTGCCAAAGATAAAGACTTCCAAGTCTTCAAAGTTTAAGATGCCAAACTCATCAAAAGTAAAGATTCTAAATTCATCCAAAGCAGGACTCTTAAGTCCTCAAAGATAAAGACTCCAAAAGTCATCAAAGTTTCAAACTATCAAGTTATCAAATGTTTAAGACTCTTAAATTGATGAAGTTTAAGAAAATCCTAAATCTTCGAAGTGCAAGACCTCCAAATCATCAAAGTTGTTGACTATTAAGTCATTGAGCAAACATTTCTATCATGTAAGCAGCCTTAGATTGTCACTAAAGTGGTAGACTCTCAAGTTATCACTACCAAAAATACTGTATATGCCCACACTTATCTAGCTACACTTAAGGAAGTATGGGAGGGAAAATCAGGAACTTTTCAGCTCTACACTTCATACATGTGGGGAACCCATAAATCTCCTTTTGCATTTATTAACTAAGAAAAATTTATAACATTCGCAATTTGACATACTAATTTAAATATTTTTTTATAGTTTTTATACAATTTAATTATTTGAGGGAATAACATAATTATTTGATGTGGATTGTGGGGAAAAGAAGAAAAATAGGGAACCAAGTTTTAAAAAAAAGGAAAAAGGGTAAGGCTTGTGTTTACTCATGGTGGAGAGGGGAGTGAAAGCTCTGCTGCTTCTTCTCTCACCCACTATTTGCACAAAAAGTATGATATTTTTACGATAATTTTATACCTAATTTATGCTCGTAACAATTGTTATTTTTAGATTTTTACTTGATTTTATTTGATTTTGTAGGTGTTGAATAAATTGCGAAAAAACACACGACAAAAGCAAAAAAATAAAATAAAATCTAAAAATCCCAACCTGCTTACGCATGCAGCACGTGCTCTTCCCCCATCCCTGGCTTTGTCTTTCTTCTCGATCAGCAGAGAAGCCCGATACACCCCCTTCATCTCACTTCATCTCTCTCTCCCTCTTGAACTCACAGAGCCACCACACCATCCTCATCTTCACAACACCATCCTCACCACCATCGACGCTCCATGGACCGCAAGCACAACATCATCCCCACCATCCACCTGAACCTCTCAGATCGACGGTCGAGCAGTGGCAAAGAGGAGCTATAAATCAAGCCAACAGCGCAACAGAAGGCAACGAGGTATAATCGAGGTCTTTAGGTTTAGTTTTAGGGTTTAGTTAGTTTCAATTTGAGCTCTAGATAATTTTAGCAGTAATTTCGAGCTCAGTTTGAGGGATTTTAGGGTTTCATTTTGACTTTTATGCTTTTATTTCAAATTATAGATCCGTTTCTAGCAGAAAATTTCAAACATTTGATGTTGAATTCATCAGTATAGAGTTGAAGTTTATGATTTTGGGTTTCGAATTCGTCCATAGATGGGTTCATTTGGCTATTTGTGCTCCTCTTCTTCCCTTGTTTCATCCTGAGTTTGGGGCGTGTTTATGGTGATTCCACCATTTTTGGTAGCAATTGCAGTTGAGTCGAATTCCCCTTCCCTTTTAGTTTATTTGTTGCTTGGTTTAAGTTGAACTTGTTCTGTGTTTAGCAGTAATTGCGAATTCAGTTTGAGAGATTTTTAGGGTTTCATTTCCACTTTTCTGCTTTGATTTTGAATTGTAGATCCATTTCTAGCTGAAAATTTCACGCATTTGATGTTGAATTCGTTAGTATTGGGTTGAAGTTTACGATTTTGAGTTTTGAATTTGTCCTTGGGTGCATTTGGCTATTCGTGCTCCTCTTCTTCCCCTGTTTCGCCCTGAGTTTGGGGCGTGTTTATGGTGATTCCACCATTTTTGGTAGCAATTGAATCTTGTTTGTGGCTGAGTCGAATTCCTCTTCCCTTTAGTTTATTTGTTGCTCGGTTTAAGTTGAACTTGTTTTGGGTTTTTCTTGGCTAATTGCGCATCCCCTTCCCCTGTTTCTCGTTGCTGGAATGGATTTCATAAACGTTTTCCTATACTTATCAATTGTGGGGAACTAAACTTTTTTTTATGTATATATAAACTTATTAACTTGCAAAATATATTACTTGTGAGGGAATTACTGACAGTCAGGCCCCTAAGTTTAAGGGTAACTATTTTTAGGCCCAAACGTTTTCAAAACTAATTTTGGGATACCTTAAGTTTTCAGGAAACTAGTTTTTTGGTCCTTTTTTCTTATTATTCAGTCCTTGAAGTTTAAGAAATTGCAGAATAGTTGTTGGAATAGAAAAAACGTATAAATAGGCTATATTTAAGGATTTTTTCAGAAAATATGCTTGTTTTAACTGATTTAACTTCTTATAATACTTTACTGGTACTAGTTATCACAATCTACTACTTATATCTTGTATATTATAATTTCTGTGGTTATAGGCCCACCATGCTTAGCAAAAATAATTAAACTTAATTAGAGAGTTTTGACCGTTACCTGAATTTAGTCGGCGCTGGACTCCGGCGTTCCTCAAACTTCCGGTTTACAGAGATTGCTAATCTCAACCCTACCTTTCTTAGATCAGGTACAACACAAATCTGTTTCGTTTCTTACCTCAGACCTTAGTCACTAATCAAGTTTTTAATATTTGTCAAGGATAGTGGAACTTTAATCAAGAAATTACAATATTTAAGATATAAGGTTCAATTAGATAACGTTCCTTACTAGGAAACTTCTTTCATTGAAAGCTTGAAAGTGGTTATCTTATAATGGAATGCTTGAGGAGAAACTTAAGCTAAGATCATTAGAGATGCTTGTTCATAGAGAAATGGAGAATCCCAACTTCTCTGTTTGCTCAAGAATGCTCGAACGACCGTCTCCCTTCTCAGCATTTTACGTCTCTATTTATAGAGGGGATGAGGGTACATAGGATGCCCTTAAGGTTACAGTACATGAAGATTTTTCACATGGCTACAGTACACTGACGACTATAGTGTATACTTTATTTTACAGACCAGACACTTGTTAAAATAGTACAATAATGGGGCAACCTTTCCAGAACTTTTAATGATGATAAGGCTAGTCATCATTATTGAGATTCTGTATTCCTTCATCTCCAATTATATCTTCTAGACCATCATTATCTGGATAATCATCAAAATCTTCATCAATTTGCCTAAGATGATCTGGATCCCATTCTTCGAATAATTCAAGGAGATATTTCTTTTCTTTTTCTGATAAGAATTTTTCGGCTCCCATGTCAAAGAGATAATCAAAGATATCTTTTGATTCTCCACCATCCATTTTTATGTAATCTTTAAACTCATTACGATAGGCGAAAGTAGTGTTTCCATAATGCATTAATGTTTTTTCTCGTTTGATTAAAGCCCAACATTGATGATAAATGTCAAAAAATCCAATGGCTCTTGATAAAGAAGGATCAGTAACTAGATGTACCGGATTTCCATGGGTCTAACTTTGTCGCTGATTATTGAGATCATCGCAATCAACAATTTGGTCAAGATAATGAGCTGGTTTGGCTTTTCCATTTTCATATTCAATTAGAGCGCTATAAATCTCTAGAGTTAGATATCTGCGAACTAGAAATTTTGTTGGACCTTAAGGAGACGTAAGAATCCAATAGATCTTTTCGAACATGCATTGCTGGAATTTAGTTAAGGTTGAGAAAAATGGGAATTTTGGATCTGGAATTTCTATGAAGTAAAGTACCATCCCGTATTTCCAGGCTTTAAAAGCAGGGTCATTTGGAGATAACGAATTAGCTGGGAAGCAAATTCCACCAACTCCATATTTGTCAGGAAAATAGATCGTTGTACTCCAAGACTCTCAAATATCATAGGAATAATGATGATAAAAGTCGATACAAGCTGCATACCACTCATTGAACTATTTCTCTTGGACATGAGAACTTATTTTTTTCATGGATTTTATAAGGACACTAAACATAATTAATTTGTAACTCTAAAAGGGAAAATCTTTGGGCTATTAGGTAGGCAGTAGAAAGTAGACCAAAGTGTGATCTACTTTTTGTATGAAATTCTATGTTATCAATAAGGACTTTACTAGAAGGCGTAACCTGTTCTAGTATGACTGGCATTTCATTAAGGATTTCCTCCTTTTCTGGTAGGAGGTCGACTTTGATGACCATCATTGGCGAGTTCTCAAGTTAGACTGTTTGCCAAAGAGTTCTTCGATCCCTGTATATATTCAATAGAGAAGGAAAACTACTTAAACCATAATTGCCAACGCAGGAATCACCCTTGTGTTTGCATATTTGATAAATTTTTTTCCACAAAACCAAGTATTCCTTTGCAATCGGTTCGAATAAGAAAAGGTTTTGGGGCTAAAAAGATTAAGAACTTTTCAATTCCCCTTATGACTGCAAGGATTTCCTTTTCTATTGTAGGATAGTTGCATTCTGCCTTATTAAAACTTCCACTACAATATTTACAGAGTTTTTCTCCTTCTTTGATTTCGAGTACCGTACTCCAGTGCTCATTGTTGGCATCTGTTTCAAGAACTAAATCATCTTCTTCATTAGGCAAATTAAGGACAGGAAGATTTTTACACATCTTCTTGAAGTTTTGAACAATCTTTGTATTGTTAATAGTCCATGTCTAACTTATTTCTTTCTTGAGTTTCTGCTGCAATGACTTTCTTAGTTTAGCCAAATCTTTAATGAAATCAGAAACATAGGTAAGATATCCAAGAAACCTTTCTAATTGCTTCCTATCTTCAATTTTTTCAGGAAAATTTTCTATTTTTTCCAAAATATATTTTTGCAGAATAATCTGTCCAACTTTTATCTCTAGACCTAAAAACTCAATTTCTTGTTCAGTATAAATGCACTTGTTTTTTTCAAGTATAATACCATGACAAATGCATCTTTGGGTGGTAGTCAGAACATCATCTTTATGTTGCTCTATAGTTTTAGAAAAGATAAGGATATCATCAATGTAAACTAGGAAATAATGATTAAGGTCCTTGAAGATGTTATCCATTCTTTTCTGGAATATTTGAGGTACATTTTTAAGACCAAATGGCATTACTATCCATTCATAATGTCCTTGTGGGGCACTAAATGCAGTTAAAGGAATACCTTCCTCATCGATTTTTATCTGCCAATAACCATTTTTGCAATCCATTTTCGAGAACCAAGAGGTTCCTTGAATTCTGTTGAAAAGGACTGTTTTGTTAGGAATATAATAACCATCAAAGACAATATTATCATTAACCTTTTTATAATTGATTACCATTCTAGCTTTTCCTCTTTTTTCTTCAGCATGATTTCTTACCATGAAAGTAGGACTAGTGTGAGGACTCTTGCTATTTCTAATTAATCCTTTGTCAAGAAATTCTTTAATTTGTTTATCAAATTCTTCGATATCCTAGAGGGTATACACCATTTGTTTGACTCGGATGATGGTATTGGGATTTAATAAAGTGATTTTAGCAAATGTTTTGTCTTTATCCCAAAATTTTAGAGGATTGTCACAATAAAGTTCTTTACATAATTTTTCTAGTTATTCAACAATCTGCTCTTTAACAAATAACTCAAGTAATGAGATTGTCAGTGCTACTTCTCGTTGTGCAGATATTACCTTCTCACCACACTGGCTGCGTGTAAATTCAGTTTTTTGATGAGTGTAAGCCTTACTTAATTTTTCAATAGGAACTGATTGCATGGAGAAACCTACTGACCCATTACATAAATTACTTTTTTATCCCTGTGATTATCTGATTATTAAATTTCGTATGTCTAATATCACAGAGTAAAGCGTAAAGATCAATATCTTTACCATAATATTGTAATAGAGTGATTTGGACGTGGACGCTTCCGACATGGATATACTTGTACTTTCTATCTTTATTATGCTTAAGAATATTCTCCCAATTAATCAAATTAACTTTTCCAACGTCATACTCACAATCTTTTATCTCAAGGTCTCCTTCCATCATTATTTCACATACGTATTTGCTTTTTAATTGGAAAATACATTTTTTATAGATCATGTCTTTTTAGATTATGGGAAAAACCCAATCTCCTTTGACTTCCTCATGATCATTGTTTACAGTAAACTCTTCTTCTTGAAGATCACCAAGGCTAACCGAGCTACTTTCTATCATGTGACTTGCTTCTTCATAATCACTTTCTTCATATTCATTATCCTATATAATTTCAACAATTCCTTTGTTGTTGCCTAGGGCTAGGTCTAATGCCTCATTTTCACTAAGCTCAATAAAATCTAGGCATCCCAAGGTTTCAATAAGTTCATTATTCTTTCTGTTTTTACATTCATTAGCATAATGACCTACTTCTCCACATGCCCAACATTTGCCGTTATTTTTTCCTGCTAGGCAATAAGCAGTTTTCGTAAAAAATCTTCGTTTTTTAGGACTTGGCTTGTTATAATATTTTCTTCCATATTTTTCGCCTCTCTGCTTGTTAAAGCTCTTTTTCTTATAGAATTTTCTTTTTCTTCTTTTCTCAGGTTCTTTTCCCCATTGACGAGGTGAATCCTAGCATGTCAAGAATTGCTTCTTAATCTTCTTTTACTTTTGAAGATCAAGACATTGTTTATTAACCCATTTTCGTAAATAGGAAATTCTTGAACCAAGAGTATCAACAATATCTGTTCATTCAAACCATGCCATGTATTTTTCATTAATTATAGAATTTATAAGATATGGCAACTTGTCATAGGACATGCCAAGATTTGTTTCATTATGCCCAATTTTGTAATAATATTGACTGAATTCTGCAATATAATTTTCTAAGTATCTCATGTCCCATATTTCTATGTTGTTAATTTTTCTTTGCCATTCTCTTGCTTTTTCTTCAAAATCAAGTTTAGATTCGATGAATTTAGTTTCAATTTTTTTGCACAAACTTTTGAACATAGCCACTGGTGTTTTCATTGCTCTTAATGTATTTTTACCATCTTCACTTAATGAATCATACCAGTCAGCTACCGTACCAGAGAAACTATACTCGATGTAATTTAAGAAGTTTGCCATAGTCCAAGTGGCATTTAGGTTTAAGACACTATTTATTCCTCTTTTTCAGTGCTCAAATATCTCCTCTCTATTGCGTGCCCCATTAATGTTTAAGATATATTCAGTTTGGCTAATTGGGGTAAGACCAATCTCTTCATAGGTCATGGTTTTCCTTGGGATAAACTCGAAGGAAAAGTTACTTGTACATCCTGCAGAAACGTACCTAGGTCTTAGAAAATGAGTGTTTCTTCTGAAGGGTTCACCAAATTCTTTAGGTTTAGGAACGACATTTTTAACTAGATTAGTTTCTATTGTATATAAGTCAATTTCTTCCATAATCTCATTGATTTCATTTTCATTAGTCATGTTACCATAATTCTTATCAAATTTTCTTCTAATTTCTTCTAATAGTAAAGCATTGAGATCGTCTAATTTAATCAGATTCATCTGCTGATATATTTCTTCTTCTAGTTGGACAATTATTGGTTTCTTCATTATCATCATACAAAACATTATATTTATCACTAATTGCGCTCATAATGTTGTTTAGTTCTTCTAGATTTTGTTCTTTATCGAACATTTTTTGTAGCTCTTCAAGAGTATGTTGCTTATACTCCATCTTTTTTTTCTTTTTCTTTCTTTTCAGACGATTTTTTATCAAATTATTCTCCTTCTTCTTTTTGGATTTTTATCTCTTGCAAAGGAAATGGAATCTTGTTTTCTGAATTTTGGAAAGGATATTTATGCTTAATTAGTCATTAATTATCTTAATAAGCTAAATTGTTTTTGTGCACATGACTCTGATACCAGTTGAAAGAGGGCCTCAAGTTATACTTGTGAGAAAAATATCTTAAACACAAATTTAAACTTTTCGGAAGTAAGCTTTTAAAGATTAAGGGTAAATTTGCAAATATGAAAAGTTTTTGGGCATACTTTGCAAATTAGAATAGTGCATGGGTCTAGAAAATAGCTCGAATAAAAATTTAAGGGTCCTTTTTGTTAGTTTCTCAAAAGACAAGGTGCCTAATAATTGTTTTTAGAAAATGGTGGTCCTTAAAATAGTTTACACTAAACTGAGGGTACTTCTGTGTAGTTTATTCCTTGTGGGGAATTAGGATTAGTGTTTCAAATGTTGTTTTAGTCATATCACTTTCAATTTGGCTGTTTGAGTTGTTTTGGAATTAGGATTAGTGTATTACTAATATCTTGAGGTCTCAGATATTTGTGTTTTGCATTCTCTGTCCCCCACCCCCTATTTTGCTTTCTAGTGCTGAACGAGCCTTCGTTTTATCGTCTCAGCAGGAAAGAGTGCAGAAATAGTGAGTAGTAACAGAAAATTACACCTAAACAAGTGCACCACACTCAGAAAACTTTAAAATGGGTAACATGGGATCGTGAAGCGGATTCTAGCTTATGTTTGCAGTACCAAAGAGGGTGCTAGGGATGAGAGTTAATGGTTAAAGAAAAACAACAAAGTTTCATTTTGTTGCACTCTTGAAATAGCATCTAATGCTTTGTGACAGAAGCTCTGGTGTAAGTAAACTGTATTGCATCGCCATTTCTTTAATTTATTACCTCATCTAGATATTATCAAGGTTGTTTCGAAGAAGTGCGAAGAGGCAAAGAGGATGATGTCAAATATTATGATGACGGCTAGATTTGTAGTTTTGTATTTGCATTACTGCCCTTATTGAAGATACTGCTATATTCTTTACTCTATTCAAGCATGACGAGATCCTGTGACACTGCTAATCTCATTTAAAGGATCTTTGTCAATGTCAAGTAGATATTGTTTTCTATCACTTGTTCCATCACTAAATGACCTCATGATGGTTATAAGAGATGGCATGGATTGTTTGAGGACAACTAGAATTTTGTAAATGCTTTCCTCTTTTGTCGAGTCTCTTGTTTGCACATCAATTTCCCCCCCAATTCTGTTACTTTATTTTTTTCCCCACACTTCATACTTCCGAGTGTAGCAAAAGACTACTTTTGCTGTTTTGTTAGCTTAACCATGTTAGATATTAAGAATGGGGACACATTGTATTTAGTTGAAAGACAGCCAACCCAACTACAAACCTCGTCTGGTACTGGCCCTGCTAATTTGTCTGGGAATGGTGACAGTCAAGGTATTAATTGTTAGCTCCGTTTAAACATTTATTCTCATGTTCTTGCGGGACTAAATTTGCTTTGGAAATTCACCCAGTATTTTGTTATTTAAATTACAAGGAAATGATGGTAGTGTTGGGGCTCCTTGCAACCGTATTGGGCAAATTTCCCATAGTGTAGTCCTTGGCACTTTAAATGTTGATGATCAAGGTGAAGGAGTTGTGTTTGACCTTACTCGGGTGTGTCATCTCTGAACATGAATACCTAGTGTGTATAAAATTGATTGTGTCGGGTCTTCGTATGTAGTTAATCTCTTTGGTTATCTTTTCTAATAATACATTTTTTTTGTGTGTTTCAATTGTCTAAGAGGTTGCATTGGAGCTAACATCTCTCAATGAAGAAAATAAAGATGGAGATTTTTTTAATATATTTTTGGAAGTTAGGCATGTTTTCAAAGTATAGTTTTAAGTAGTATATGGAGTAAGTACTTTTTCATAAAATATTCAATCAGCTAGCTACAATAAAAAAAAAAATTAGCAGGATGGATTCAAAACAATACAAGAATATTTAATTTTGATTTCCTTAGTTTTTGTTGCTATATCTACAATTAATTTTTTTTTCTAGGCACTAATGTGTAATTTATTTAATCGATGTTTGATCTATTTTAATTTAGTTGGTTATTAACTGGAGAATAATTGTATCGATCTATATTATACAATTCTAATTTTATTTATTTATGGAGGGTGATGCTGTTAATTAGTACAAAACTTATTAATTAAAAAAAGAACAATTATGCACAATTGTTCAATTTTTAACTTAATAAGTTTTATATTAATTACTAGCATTATTTTTTAAAAAACTAAAATAACACTAATAACACTTATTAGTGTGGGGGAAATTATAACTTCTTGCATCTCCCAAAGTGGGCATAGCGTAAAATAACCACTAATAAATTATGGGTAATTAGTACTTACTCCACATTTATAAGTATAGGGAATATAGCTCTACCCACATTTCCATTACGTGTGGACAACACTTTCACGCACTTACCTTCCCCACATTTTGCCTAAGTGTGGATAACTACTATTTCTACGCTTATAAGTGTGAGTATTAGTAAAATTAAATGTGGAGGGAAGCAACTTTTTTTGTCATGCATTAAAGATCATAATCCTTAAGTCATTAAAGCTTGTAACCCTCAAAGATGCTAAGTAAGCTCTTGCATTGTTTAAGTTGTACACTGTTAGCACTCTTTTAAATTGGGGGTAAAGTGACATATGCCTTTTCCTTTAAGTTGGTGATAATAGTGTTGGAGCCTTACTGTTCAAGTCGTCCACCTCCTCTTTCGAGTTAGCATCAACAACAACGCAGGCCTCTTCCTTCGCAAGTTGGTTGTAACAGTGCCATAACTCTTTCATGTTGGCAATGTAAGGGTCCTCCCTCAAGTTGGTAGAAACAGCACCATAACCTCCTCCTTCATGTTGTCGGCATACGCCCCCTCCTTCAAGTTGGTGACAGCAACAACGTGGACTCCGTCTTTATAATAGGGAAAGCCATATGAGGCGGACTTGCATGGGTATGCCATCGAAAGGTGAGAAAAATAAGGAAAGTCACTCAAGGTGGACCTAATCAAGAAAACTAGAAAAAAAAAAAACTTTCGTATTGCTTGTGGCAAGTCATACAGAAAATGATCCAACTAGTCCAAAGTTTTAAGCATCCGACATTTCAAATAACAAACCTGCAAAAGCATAAAAAAGTTGTATGGTTGCTTGACACGTGCAGTACAGCCTTCTTCAAGTTCGTCACATAGGCGATATACATCTCCTTAGAAGAATTCAAAGTTTAACTGATAATCAAGTCAAATTTGCCTTTGGAGGATTTTCGCCTTTGGAGGATTCAAGGTTAACCTGTTGATGTATCAAAAGGGTTGGACATTTAAAGGTTAACCAATAATCAAGTCAAATTTGCCTTTAGAGGATTTTTGCCTTTGGAAGATTCAAGATTAACCCGTTGATATACCCAAAAGGATTAGACATTCAGAGGTTAACCGATAATCAAGTCAAATTCGCTTTTGGAAGATTTTCGCTCTTCCAGGATTCAAGGTTATATAACCCGTTAACGTACCTAAAATGGTTAGATATTCAAAGGTTAACCGATAATCAGGTCAAATTTCCCTTTGGAGGATTTTCACCTTTGAGGATGTTCAACTTAGGATGATTCAAGGTTAACCTATTAATGCACTTAAAAGGGTCAGACATTTAAAGAGTAACCGATAATCAAGTCAAATTCACATTTGGATGATTTTCACCTTTGGAAGATTTAAGGTTAGCCCGTTGATGTACTCAAAAAGGTTAGACATTCAAAGGTTAACCGATAATCAAGTCAAATTCGCCTTTAGAGGATTTTTGCCTTTAGAGGATTCAAGGTTAATTTATTGATGTACCCAAAAGGGTTAGATATTCAAAGATTAACCGATAATTAAATCAAATTTGCTTTTGGAAAACTCCCACCTTTGGGAATGTTCACCTTCAAGGATTATTAATTAGTGATGTGCTCCTTTTCGAATACATTAATCCAAAGATTGGAGTCTCACATATGTTATCGTTTTACTCAACCGCAAGTGCACGGTGCCAGTTGTAGCTAGCAACCGCAAGTACGGTCGTGTCCACAAAGAACATGGTTTCAATCACCGAATCCAACCTTTAACACTCAATTTAGGGCAGAGTCTAGTAGAATGGGTTTTCACTAAAAGTTAACTATATTCAATCTAATGTTACTGCTTTTATCACAATCAATGGTGGCAAGAGTCCTAGATTGGGCTTCACCACACTTTGATGTTCTTAGGATTGTAATCTAGGTCATGTGAATCCGCCTACAAGACAACTGAAATGGAATGGTTACAAATTAAATGTGTCTACGCCTTGTCTCAAAGGTCATTAGACTGGTCAAGTTATCCTAGTTATCTATTTTTATGAAAATAGAGTCGCAAGACCACAAGATTGTGTAACCCTTAATTCCTAATTGAAACCCCAACTATTTTCATGTTAAGAAATTCAATCTCTCGCAAAACTGCTCTAATTAAAGGACTTAACTTTCGTTAGTCTCCTAAACCCTAATTACGAACATGAATACAACCCTTTCAGGCAATTCATCGAACACCTGGCATGCTAAGTGAGAGTTCAATTATAACATGGGCATCAATTCACAAAAACCTAGAACATCAATCCAAATCACATCAAAGGGGCTACGCCCAATCCAAGACACGGGATTTAGCCTCTAATCGTCATTCTAATCACAATTACAATCAAGAAAACGAACATGCTCAAAGGTATTCAACTTTGAATTAAAACGTAAAGGAAAAAGGTAGAGGAATGTCCTCTGTGCAATTTGCAGCAACAATCTACCAAAAGCATAAAGAAATCTTGATCCACTGTCTTGAGTTTCACAACAATCAAAACCAAGAACTATAAACCCTAATTGTTGTTTTCAAGAGAGGAAAAAAGTAGAGAAAAGCATGAATGCCAATTACAACGCCAAATCGCGACTATACGGGGAAAACTAATGTGGCACGGCCGTGCCAATGGGCACGGACCCACCGTGCCACATTTCTGGCTTGCGTTTCCTCGTTCCTCTGGGTGGCACGGTTAGTCTGCATGGCATGGTGCCACCGTGCCATCCTCTCTTGGCTTGAAATCCTCCTTTTTAGCTCCTATTTGACGCGGCGCTAGCTTGTTTTTCTCATTTCTTTCAGTCTAACCCCTGAAAACACAAAAACACACTTTTAAGTAGATTTGAGGTAAAGAATGACTAATCAACCTCTAAACTCTCGGGATTTTACCAGAAATCGCCAAGATGAGAGGTAAAAATCATGCCTAAAAGTGTGTAAAATAGAGGTTTATCAACTCCCCCATTCTTATCTCTTGCTTGTCCTCAAGCAAGACTAGAACATGAATGAATAGAAAGGGCGGTCGAGAACCTCTAGCTACTCGCCTCCTTAGGCAAGGCCAACCAGGGATCAATTGAATTGAACATAGGTACGCATAGCCAGCGAAATGATTTGAGGCACAAACACAATTTCCAAACTCATTTCAAATCATTGAGAAGACCACATGTTCAAGTTAGCATACCGTCAAACCATATCACCTCTTCCCCAATCAAGACGCATCCAAATAAGTAGTGGGCTAGAAGGCCTAGTAGTGGCTCTTATAGGAGGAGCAAAGTAAATGCACTCCCTCACACGTGTTTAAAATGGTAGAAGGTTCACTCGACTCTCTTCCAATCGAACGATCTACCATAGGCTTGGTGGGATTCTCAATTCTCCACCGCGAAAGTGCAAAATACACAACACCAATCAAGAGGACTTTCTAGGGGTGAAATGAGGCCAAGGGAACAGGTAAGAGAGGGACAAATAATTTGGAAAATGAGGAGCTAAAAGCCACAGCTAGTGAGCAACCAACACTTAAACCAATCATGCCACACTCTCTTTAAAGACACAGTGAGAATACCCCCAAATCATGAGGACCATCAGGAATGAACTATGACAATAGACCAAACACTCTTACTTATCATCCTTTTCAGGTTTCAACAAGTTTCTCTTTTATGTTCTCTTCCCCCCCCTTTTTTCTTTTTTTTTCTTTTTTCTTTTTTTTTTAAACAAAAGGAAGAGAACGAGTGATTGGCATGCACAATAACAAAATAGTCAATTCCCGAATAACTATCATTCCTCACATACCAAATTAACCACAAATGTGCATAACACTCAAAACTACCCACAAATTAATGAAGTGTTGTTCTACTGGCTTTGGCCGAAGGGTAGGAAATGTATTTAGGCCAAGAGCTAGCGGTGAAAGGGTCACAACAAAAATAGGTAAGGCTCAAAGGGGTAAGCAAAGGGTTAAAAACATTGAATTACGGGTGGCAATTTGGTTATGTAGCTCAAAAACAAATGAATACCTCTATCATTTCATCGTTATGTACATGCGAGATGCGGTTTCAAAGAGAATCCAAGCAAGTTCTAGAGACGTTGTCATGGAAGAGACACACATGAAAAAGAATATGAGACTAAATTGATGGATTAGTCTATAGGCTCAAAATCTCACGGGTCACACGACCAGACAATACAACCAACCCCAAAGATGTCCTACCTAAAAGGGATAATCAATCATGATGAGGGGGTTTCAAGGGCAAACAAGAATGCGAACCAAACAATGTGGTCAAAACATTTTCAAAATCATCAATCAAACACATTTTGCCACAAAGAATCCACAAGCATACACAACCATGTCAATCAACTGATCCACAATGCCTTGGTCATCGTCATAGGAGGGGTTTTCAAAACCCTTTTGTTTTTTTTTCTTTTCTGTTTTGTTTTTTTTAATTTTTTTTCCCAAAGGCAAAACGACGAAAACAATAAATCACCCTAAGCAGTCAATGAGTAAATAAATGAAGAGTAGAGTTGGAAGAATTATCTCGCAGTCTTGTGAAGCTTCACTCGACAAATGTCCACTTGAGACCAAGGGTTAGAAGATAAAATATATGCAATGCATCACCTATCTATATGCGCTATCCTACATGCTTATCGAAATAGAAAAATAAAATGAAAACTGATACATCCTAAAAATGCACCGAAGCTAAAATGAGAACTAGATGCTATATGCAGGGATGCTATATACAAAGGGATATATACAAGCCAACACAAACTACAAATCGTCACCTAACAGCTCATGAGCTCACCCCACCATGCGTGAACTGTGCATTGTCCCCAATGAAAAAGAGAGGAAGCATGCAAAACAAGGGGAAAGGGGAAACAGTAGACAGTCACGGGGCGCCGCCGGGCCCAGGGGGAGGCCAGAAGGGCGGGGGAAAAGGGTAGAAATGGGAGGAGCCGCCCTGGTCAAAGGGTGGGGAGGACGACGAGCCGGCAGGGGCGCCCGGGAAAGAGCGAAACCGCTCCTCCAGCTGCCGAATCGACTCGGACTGGCACCAAAGCAGTTCGTTCATCCTCCGTCTCTCCTCATACTCACGGGCTGCTCGAATCGCCCGCTCTTCCTCACGCTGTATCCATCTCATCTCCCTCTGCTCTTGGCGGTCAATATAACCGCAAAAGTGACTCACCCCCTCCTCAATGGAATCCATGCACCCAGAAATGCACTGGATATGGTGGCGCATGCCACTAAAACCCTCCGTAAGACCCGACACCTCCATTTGGAGGGTGGAGATAGACTGAAGGAAGGTGGGGTCGAGTGGCATGTAGGCCACGGAGGAAGAAGACCCACCCATCGCATGAGTGGATGGTGGGTGAAGGGGTGGTGGTGGCGGGATGGTCTCAGGAGGGGTGGGGGCACCGCTGGCCTCAGCCTCAGGAGCGTCATCACCCTCATCACTGCCCTCCTCGCTCTCGTCGCCCTCACCAAGCTCAATATCGGCGTCTAACTGCGCCTCTCTGGGAAGAACAGTGGTCCTAATAATGCGCCCGTCCCAATTCCAGTTTTACTTGTTGGCGATCGTGGTACGCTCAGGGTTGGGGAAGTTGAAAAGGATGGTCTTATGGTGGGGGGTACCTAATGGTGCCGCCTCGGGTATCTATGATGTGCATGTGGTGAAGGGTACCAAGGTTGAGGTGACCACCCAAAAAATGGGGCTCAAGGGCAGAGAGTCGCGAACCGTAGCCTGAGGTAATAGCAATGGCAGTAACAGCACCGCCAACACTGAGGACATTCCGGTTACTAGGCTTGGCTACTTCCGCCAGGTGGCGGATTATAAAGGCCCCTGTGTCGAGAGGGGTGCCTGACAGGGCGCACCAGATAATAAATAGTTCGGCCTTCCGACAACCATTCTGGTTGTCGTTGTGGCCGAAAACAATGTTCACTGTTAGGCGCTGAAGGTACCGAAGGTTGACATTACAAATGTCGGTAGCCTTGGCCTGTCGAGGGTCAAAGACCCTAGGTCGCCCTCACCTATCAGTATACTCTTTCCGTTTGGAGCAGGTGATGCTCAACCAAACGGGGTCAGGTCGCCACAAAGATGGTACGTCCCTATATGCCCCATCGACCACCGGGAGTCGTAAAAGGTTATTAAATATTCTCAAACTCATCCTGTGATCAATGTTAAACATTCAAAAATAAATGGCGACTTCCTGACCATTATAACTACCATCTCAATCAATAGCTAACGAACTCAAGAACTCAACCATAAGGCGGTCATAGGATGTGCATTGCATGTTTATATATTCGGTCCATCCCAACCTACCAAGTAGAGTCAACAAATCATCTAACAGTCCCAAAGAGCGCAGGGAATCAGCATGAAAATATTTCTGCTCACAAGTGTTCCTAGTGACTGAAAGCTCATATCGGGACTTTTGTTCGTCATTCACAAACTGTAAACCCCTGGTGCTAGCAGGTAAAATAAGAGGGTAAGCATCTTTGGTACCTTTAGCAGAGGCAGGCGCAGTTGAAGAAGAGGTTGTCCGGGATGATTTCTTAGGTAGGGATGGACCCTTTGAAGTCTCCCCAATGCGTTTCTTGCCCATTGTAGAAATAAAAACAGATCTGGACCCAAGAGGAGGCGAAAACAGTAGGAGAAGGGTCAATTTTGCTCTCTACAACCTTGGACCTCAACAATGGAGGTTGAGGTTTTAGAGAGAGAAAATGAGATTTGGGATGGAAGGACTTTGAGATGAATGGGGTAGAGTGAATGGGGGTGGGAAGGTTGAAGAATTTGGCAAGAAATTGAGAGAATTTGAGAGGTTAAAATGGAAGATTGAGTGGGGATGGAGAGAGAGGGAGAGCCGCGCAGTAGAGAGAGAGAGGAAGGAGGTCGAATGGAAGAGGGAGGAAGAAGGAGGAAGAAGAGGAAGAAAGCGGGCGTTTTCGGCGGTTTTTAAAGTGGCATAGTCATGCCTAACGGCACGGTGCCACCTTGCCACTTCGCTGCCCGGCCCGTATGTTCTTCTCTCTTTTTTTTTGTTTTTTTTTGTTTTTTGTTTTTTTTTTGGGGGGGGAGAAAGAGGGCACGGGGTGCCGCGAGGCACGCTGCCCCCGTGCTACCCCCTTTTTTTGGAATTTTTTTTTTTTGGGTGGTAGTGGAAGAGAGAATTTTGGCACGGTCGTGCCCAAGGGCACGGTTCCACCGTGCCAAATCTCTAGTTCCGTGTTCCTTCCTTTTTTTTTTTGGTTTTTTTTGGGAAAGCAATAAAGCTTGGGTTGCCTCCCAAGAAACGCTTATTTATGGTCCTGAGCTTGACCGTTAGGATCCCTAAGAAGGAGGGACATCAGGGAGAGCCCATGTGACTTTCCCCTCAAGAGATTCACCGGCAATGTAGTGTTTCAAGCGGGACCCGTTCACCTTGAACGAGCCGGTGGTTTTATTGCCTATTTCGATGGCCCCATATGGGTAGACCTTAAGCACCTTAAAGGGACCCGACCATCGGGAGCGAAGCTTCCCAGGGAAAAGCTTCAAGCGGGACTTGAAAAGTAGAACCAAGTCATCTTCTCGAAACTCACGGCGGTTGATAAACTTGTCGTGCCACCGCTTAGTTCGCTCCTCGTAGAGCCGAGAACTGTCATAGGCATCCAAGCGGATCTCCTCGAGTTCATTTAGCTGCGACATCCTCTTCTCTCCCGCGGACTTCAAGTCAAAGTTGAAGTGTTTTATAGCCCAGTAAGCCCTGTGTTCCAGTTCCACGGGGAGACGACGAGACTTGCCGTAGATGAGTCGAAAGGGGGTGGTGCCAATGGGGGTTTTGAACGTAGTGTGGTAGGCCCAAAGGGCATCATCAAGCTTGTCTGCCCAATCCTTTCGTGATCTTGGAACCGTTTTCTCTAAGATGGACTTGATTTCCTAGTTGGAGATCTCGACTTGGCCACTAGTTTGAGGGTGGTAGCTAAGTTCATATTTGTGGTGCACTCCATATTTCTTCAAGAGAGTTTCCAATTTCTGCTCTATGAAGTGCGATCCATTGTTGCTTATTAGCACCCTCGGGACCCCATAGCGGGGGAATATAATCTTCTTGAAAAGCTTGGCTATAACCCTTGAGTCATTGGTAGGGCTAGCTATTGCCTCCATCCACTTAGAGACGTAGTCTACGGTGACGAGGATATACTTGTGGCCCCTTGAAGATGGGAAGGGTCCCATAAAGTCGATGCCCCAAACATCAAAGATCTCAACTTCAAGGATAAAGTTAAGGGGCATCTCATTCTTCCTAGATAGATTTCCCATCCGCTGGCAGCGGTCGCATATACGGACATAGGCATGGACGTCCTTAAAGAGCGAGGGCCAGAAGAAGCCTGCTTGCAGCACCTTAGCAGCTGTCTTGGAGTTGCTGGCGTGTCCCCCACAAGGAGAGTCGTGGCAATGGGAGATTACACCTTGGATTTCCCCCTCAGGAAGGCATCTCCTGATAATCCCATCCTTGCACAACTTGTAAAGGAATGGTTCCTCCTAAAAATATGTCTTGACATCATGGAGGAATTTCTTTTTCTGGTGGAAGGATAGATCATGGGGAAGGATTCTCGAAGCTCGATAGTTCGCATAGTCGGCAAACCATGGGGCGAGTCCTGACTCGATGCCCATGAGATGCTCGTCAGGAAAGGCATCATCAATAGGGGTGTCGTGGCTCTCAACAACGAGCCTGGAAAGATGATCGGCCATGACATTCTGGGCCCCTGCCTTGTCTTTGATCTCCAGATCAAACTCCTGGAATAGCAAAATCCATCTGATGAGGTGAGGCTTGGCATCCTTCTTCTTGAGGAGGTGCTTGACGGCAGAGTGGTCCGTGTACACAATGACCTTGGAACATAGCAGGTAGGGCACACGACCGCAAGCAGCTCCTTCTCAGCCGTGGTGTAGTTCTGCTGGGCCTCATCCAGCGTTCTACTAGCATAGTAGATCACCACTGGCTTCTTATCCTTCCTCTGCCCCAGAACTGCCCCCACCGCATGGTTGCTGTCATCGCACATAATCTCAAATGGGAGATCCCAATCTGATGGTTGTATGATGGGGGCAGAAATTAATGCCTGCTTGATCCTGCAAAAAGCCTTATGGCACTCATCAGTAAAGGTAAACAGGGCATCTTTAGTGAGCAGCTGAGTAAGAGGTTTGGCAATCTTGGAGAAATCCTTGATAAAGCAGCGATAAAACCCCGCATGACCAAGGAAACTCCTCACCCCTTTTACCGAAGCAGGAGAGGGTAATTGCTCAATAACCTCGACCTTCGCTCTGTCCACCTCAATGCCCCCAGCAGAAATAACATTGCAATAACAAAGTGCTCCAACCTCAAACATTGCACCAGATGGACCTCCCATTGAACTCCCTGAAGGAGTTCCAAGCCTGTCGAAACGCTGTGCCAAGGCGTCGACCTTACTGGCTAGCATGTCTACGGCGTCAACATCATACTTGCTACCACCTTTCCTTTCAGGAACCCACTCATTAGACCAATGGTAGTTATTAGCAGCCATGTCCTCGAGTAAAGCGTTGGCCACTTCGATCGATTTTCCCATAAGTGCTCCCCCAGCTGCAGCATCAATGGACATCTTCAAAGTCTGATCCAGTCCATTATAGAAAGCCTAAATAAAGAGCCAATTAGGGACTCCATGGTGGGGGCGCTGGCGTTGAAGATCCTTGAACCATTCCCACGCCTCATATAACGATTCGCTATGCAGTTGAGCGAATGAGGTGACGTCGGCTCTCAACTTGGTTGTCTTCTCTGGGGGAAAGTACTTGCTCAAGAAGGCTTTGGAGAGAGCATCCCAAGTGGCGAAGGTGTTGGGCTCCTCACTCTGGAGCCAGTCCCTAGCTTTATCCCTTAAGGAGAACGGGAAGAGCCTCAATCGAATGGCGTCGGTGGAGACCCCATTGAGTTTATTTGTGTCACACTTCGCAAAGAAATTACGAAGGTGCATATTAAGATTCTCAGAGGGGTGTCCACCGAATTGGTCACACTCCACCAAAGAGATAAGGGCTGGGCGCAACTCGAAGTTGTTGACCTCGACTGCAGGGTTCACTATAGAGGAAGTGATACCCAACGACTGAGGCATAGCATAGTCTTTCAAAACTCTGTTGTCTTGCGCTGCCATGGTAGATTCGGCTTGCTTCTTTCTGCGTGCGCCGCTTTGCTTGCGAGTGGTAACTTCGATTTTAGGATTCAAGGGAAGCAAGTTGTGACTCCCCTGACTGCACCTGTGCATACAAAGCCAAAAACTATACCAAGCGTAAGCAGGCTCAAGCAAGGGTAAAAACAAGCAGGGTGGAAAGAGAAGAAAAATAAAAGAAAGAGCCTAATCTCAAGTATAATCGTCGGTTCCGATGTCAAAACGAACAAGTTCTCCGGCAACAGTGCCAAAAACTTGTTATCGTTTTACTCAATAACCGCAAGTGCACGGTGCCAGTTATAGCTAGCAACGGCAAGTACAGGTTGTGTCCACAAGAAACTTGGTTTCAATCATCAAATCCAACCTTTAACACTCAATTTAGGCCAGAGTCTAGTAGAATGGGTTTTCACTAGAAGTTAACTATATTCAATCTAAAGTTACTGCGTTTATCACAATCAATGGTGACAAGGGTTCTAGATTGGGCTTCACCACACTTTGATGTTCTTAGGATTGTAATCTAGGTCATGTGAATCCGCCTACAAGACAACTGAAATGGAATGGTTACAAATTAAATGCGTCTACGCCTTCTCTTAAAGGTCATTAGACTGGTCAAGTTATCCTAGTTATCTATTTTCATGAAACTAGAGTCGCAAGACCACAAGATTGTGTAACTCTTAATTCCCAATTGAAACCCGAACTATTTTCATGTTAAGAAATTCAATCGCTCGCAAAACCGCTCTAAGTAAAGGACTTAACTTTTGTTAGTCTCCTAAACCCTAATTACGAACATGAATACAACCCTTTCAGGCAATTCATCGAACACCTGGCACGCTAAGCGAGAGTTCAATTATAACATGGGCATCAATTCACGAAAACCTAGGACATCAATCCAAATCACATCAAAGGGGCTACGCCCAATCCATGACACGGGATTTAGCCTCTAATCGTCATTCTAATCACAATTACAATCAAGAAAACAAACATGCTCAAAGGTATTCAACTTTGAATTAAAACGCAAAGGAAAAAGGTTGAGGAATGTACTCTGTGCAATTTGCAGCAACAATCTACCAAAAGCATAAAGAAATCTTGATCCACTATCTTGAATTTCACAACAATCAAAACCAAGAACTATAAACCCTAATCGCCGTTTTCAAGAGAGGAAAAAAGTAGAGAAAAACATGAATGCCAATTACAACGACAAATCGCGACTATACGGGGAAAACTAATGTGGCACGGTCGTGCCACTGGGCACGGACCCACCGTGCCACATCTCTGGCTTGCGTTTCCTCGTTCCTCTGGGTGGCAAGGTCAGTCTGCATGGCATGGTGCCACCGTGCCACTCTCTCTTGGCTTGAAATCCTCCTTTTTAGCTCCTATTTGGCGCGGCGCTAGCTTGTTTTTCTCATTTCTTTCATTCCAACCCCTGAAAACACAAAAACACACTTTTAAGTAGATTTGAGGTAAAGAATGACTAATCAACCTCTAAACTCTCGGGATTTTACCAGAAATCGCCAAGATGAGAGGTAAAAATCATGCCTAAAAGTGTGTAAAATAGAGGTTTATCAACATAATCCGAAGGGTAGGTCTGCATCAAAATTTAAAAAAAAAAAGAAGAAGAAGCAAAAGGCCAAGAACAACACATACCGCCAAAAAAAAAAAAATCAAAAGAAGGAATCAACATACGCTTCTACACGTTTTCTAAAATGAAGATGACAACAACGTGCACAGAGCGAAGCTCCTCTTTATAATTCCACTTTAGGTGTAACACTTTGAAGTAAATTCATGCGACGACCTAAGATTCAACGCTAATCATGATCTTCCTTTCGCCCATGTTTTCACCAGCAACATGTCTGTGCACCTTCTTCTCTTCGGCGAATTCTTCGATAGCGGTAGCCCCAAAGCGACAGTTGATAGGAGATACTGTTGTTGGATTATTTGGTGCCAAAGTATGGTAGACAATACCAAGCTAGCCATCTTTCCCATTATTTATTGCCAATCTCAAGGAGAGTGCCCTATTAGTTTCCTAATATAAGTCGAAAGCTAAACTGATTAATACCTTGACATATGTGTTTCTCACTCAGGCTTGACAAAAAAAACATGAAGGCCCATATTTAATGGAGCTATCCAGACAAGTCTATGCCACAAAAAAAACAAAAAACAATCCTTGTCAATTAACACCTTCTTATGACATGAGATTCGACATGGGTGCTATAACAAGGCAAGTTGCAAACGAGCTCTTATTATCTATCAAGTTTCGAGACTTGATCGCATCAGAAACTCCAAAGTCATTGATACGGCCAACTCTCGAGGGAGCAATTTGTAGGCACTAAAAAAATAATGAAAAGTGCCACATCAGAAAATTAAAATAAATTAATTATTTTGGGTTAGCCCATCTAATTAATTTAATTTATTTAATAAATTGATTTGAATTGACTACCAAGTCATGACTCAAACTATTATAAGTCAATGATCAAATTGACTATTAAATCGTTAGTTAAATGAACTAACAAGTCAACGGCCCAATTAACGACCCAAGAAGGAGCATAAGTCGCAAACCCTAGTAAGGGGAAGGGAATACTTTCCGTATAAATAGAGCACTAGTCCCTCCTAGTCGAGGGGTCGAAAATTCATTCGCTTCGAATGCATCCTGAAGACTCAAAGGGCTAATTTTTCTAAAGGAAGATAACAACCACAATCAAAGCATGTATCGTCTACCATCGAAATCAAAGAAAACTCGTATTGATTGAGATCAAGCCTCTAAGGCCCTCTCTCAAGATCAAATTCATTGAAATTCATTCCAAGGAAGTCAAATTAATTAACTTGATCGGGATTCAAGTCAACCAATCTTCTTTCAAGTTCAAATTGGAGATCGAATCAGAGGAATTATTTATTTGTTTACTTGTAATGAATACACAGATATTATACCCATATTTTTTGAAATCAATGCAAATTCAATTCGTCCATATTTCTTGGCTTAATTTATTTTAGGCTCAAAATTTGTATTTAAACTAGATCCAATCCGACATCCCCAAGTGGCAGCAAACTGCTTGTGCAATCGAAGCTGAAGTGCTCTCTTTGACATTTTTCTTCCCCGAGTCAAAAGCACTATCCACTAGCAATCGAAGATTGCATAACATATGCCAGTCCTAAATAAATAGTGATAATATTTCTCACTACCATATGTTCATTTCTTCCATTTGCCTTTCCCTGCAATGGGTGTCCAAATAGCATTAAAAAAATAATCCATTTCCATCGGATCTTTAGCGTTCCTTATTTATTGAGGACCATAGTTGATTACTATATATATAGTCAGCCATCTCCACAACCCAGCCATTGCCAGACATGTTGCATAAAAGAAACATGCGCACGATTTTGGGGAAAAAAAGAGGGTAAAAAATGACACATTTAATTGATGCATGAAATTGATAGAGATCTTGCTAAGCAAATTAGATGTTTTGTGATACCCCAAACTGATACAGTGTGTGCTATATGGTTTAAGTTTACCAAGTTGCTAATATTTAGAATTGATCATGAACTACTAAATTTAAGAAGTCCTTGGCTGTGATGTTGGATGCAAATGGGATCCTAATAAAATTAATCATATTGGCAAATAAATAATTTGTACGTAATTTTCTTATTATGAAAAGTTGTAGGTAGTTTGGTGACTATGTAGAATTTTATGAGCAATAGTGTTCTATTATCTGGTCCCGCTCATTTTTTTAAAAAAATTTAATGTGTGGTACAAAAATTGTTAGGCTCTTTTCCAAAAATTAAAAAGACACTGAAATAAGATTTTCTTAATGTCTTGTTACAAGACCTTTATCACTTTGCCAGATAAAAGTTTTTGTTAAATTTTGTGAAAATTGTGTTGACATTGTCATTTAGGATTTGCTTTGGCTATGTTGCATGGCAATTGCCTTAAGATTCACGTGGTTTGATTGGATTGACCTTTATAAGTAGCATTATTGAACATTTGGTAAATTATTGAGCATTGTAGGTTGGAAGCATTTTAAGCTTTTTTTTTTTTGTGATTTTGATAACTAATTACTACTTTTAGAGTCATGACTTTGATTGTTACAATACTAGTTCACATTACATCCACAAAAATTATGCAACTATATAATTGAACCTCATCGTAAAGAATTGTTGAACATTGGCAAGAGGTTGAAATTTTGTTAGCCAGCAATTTAGAATGTTAGGCGCAGTTGGTGATATTTTGCATTAATGGAGGGTTGTTTGGGTTATTCTTTATTTTTTTGTAAAAGGTGTTTTAAATTTAAAACATAAACTCTAGGTTTTGTACTTCGTCGTAATACAGTTACAATTTTGTGCTTAGTGATTGATTTTTATAGTATAAAAGTGAAGGGTAATAATGCCAATGTGACCTTGTAACAAATATGTTTCATCGATTACTGATCTCAGTCAAGTTTAATTGTGCCCACAATCTTTGGACCTTTTATTCTTTTTTTATTAATTTTTTTAAAAAACGTTAATTGATTTAACAATTAAAGGTTTTTACTTGTTTGGGTTGAGGCTAGGAATCTTTCCCCTTTTTTCAATTTGTTCTACGTGTGAAAAATTAAAGGTCTTGCGAAGCAAATGAGTTGTTTTGTGCTGCCCCAAACGGATACAGTATATGCTATACCAAGTTGCTAATATTTGCAATTGACCATGAACTACTAAATTTAAGAAGTCCTTGGAATAAAAAATTGTTAAGTAAATAATAATTGAAATTCGAGCATAGTATATGCAGAAGCGATAAATGATGTAGATATTGGAAAATATAAAACAAGATCGAAAAAGATAGAAGGGGGCACATGATTTTTTACGTGAAAACCCAAATCGGGAGAAACCCACGGGCGGCAACAACGACACAAAATCCACTATAATATGAATGAGTACAAAACGATCTAAAAGCAAACGCTTAAGAAAGAGATCAACAAGAGAGATAAAGATCTCAAAGTAAATGCCCAATGAAGAGATCAACTACAATGAAAATCTTTCAATACTAACTCCCAATAAAATGTGAAATAAAAAAGGGAAGTGCCGAGAGACACTCCCAGATGGCCCGCTCCAAGAGGCCAACGCCTAATGCCCCGTATCAAATAAGGTTAAACAACCTAATATTTATAGAGAAGATCCAAAGGTACCAAGGGTTTAACCCTAACCGCCAACATATGTCTTGACCACCAAACACAATCTTTACAGAAAAAGAAAAAAGATATTAAATACAAAATATGGAAATAATATAATTTCCATAAATAAAATATCTTCAACCGCACAACTTGAGCCTTGCGTGCCAAGCAATAATCTTCGGCAAAGGAATTTGGGACAAATCCCAACAGACTCCACCTTGGACCAAATTCCTTGGGATGGACGGACATGGCAAAATCGTCTTATTATGACGTCAAAATTCTCAATATCAAAGAGAAACATCCTTCAAGAGAATGCTCGAAATCCAGATCAATGACTCCGGCTTTGAGACCACTTGTCAAGAAAATAATAATTGGAATTCAAGCATAGTATATGCGGAAGCGATAAAGGATGTAGATATTGGAGAATATAAAATAAGATCGAAAAAGATAGAAGGGGGCACATGACTTTTTACGTGGAAATCCAAATCGGAAGAAAACCACGGGCGGCAACAACGACACAAAATCCATCATAATATGAGTGAGTACAAAACGATCTCAAAGCAAACGCTTAAGGAAGAAGTCAACAAGAGAGATAAAGATCTCAAAGCAAACACCCAATGAAGAGATCAACTACAATGAAAATCTCTCAATACTAACTCTCAATAAAATGTGGAATAGAAAAGGGAAGTACCGAGAGACACTACCAGATGCCCTGCTCCAAGAGGCCAACGCCTAGTGCCCCGTATCAAATAAGGTTAAACAACCTAGTATTTATAGAGAAGTCCCAAAGGTACCAAGGGTTTAACCCTAACCGCCAACATATGTCTTGACCACCAAACACAATCTTTGCAGAAAAAGAAAAAAGATATTAAATACAAAATATGGAAATAATATAATTTCCATAAATAAAATATCTTCAACTGCACAACTTGAGTCTTGCGTGCCAAGCAATAATCTTTGGCAAATGAATTTGGGACAAATCCCAACAGACTCCACCTTGGACCAAATTCCTTGGAATGTACGGACATGGCAAAATCGTCTTATTATGACGTCAAAATTCTCAATATCAATGAGAAACATCCTTCAAGAGAATGCTCGAAATCCGGATCAATGACTCCGGCTCTGATACCACTTGTCAAAAAAATAATAATTAGAATTCGAGCATAATATATGCGGAAGCGATAAATAATGTAGATATTGGAGAATATAAAACAATATCGAAAAAGATAGAAGGGAGCACATGATTTTTTACGTGGAAACCCAAATCGGAAGAAAACCACGGGCGGCAACAACGACACATAATTCACTATAATATGAGTGAGTACAAAACGATCTCAAAGCAAAGGCGTAAGGAAGAGATCAACAAGAGAGATAAAGATCTCAAAGCAAACGCCCAATGAAGAGATTAACTACAACGAAAATCTCTTAATACTAACTCTCAATAAAATGTGGAATAGAAAAGGGAAGTGCCGAGAGACGCTCCCAGATGCCCCGCTCCAAGAGGCCAACGCCTAATACCCCGTATCAAATAAGGTTAAACAACCTAGTATTTATAGAGAAGTCCCAAAGGTACCAAGGGTTTAACCCTAATCGCCAACGTATGTCTTGACCACCAGATACAATCTTTACAGAAAAAGAAAAAAGATATTAAATACAAAATATGGAAATAATATAATTTCCATAAATAAAATATCTTCAACCGCACAACTTGAGCCTTACGTGCCAAGCAATAATCTTTGGATTTGGGACAAATCCCAAGAAAAATTAATCATATTCGTAAATAAATAATTTGCATGTAATTTTCTTATTATGAAAAGTTGTAGGTAGTTTGTGGACTATGTAGAAGTTACGAGCAGTAGCGTTCTTCTACTATCTGGTCCCAGAAGTTTTTTTTTTAAAAAAATTTTGAAGGTAGTTTAGCCAAACCTGAATGTGGAAACACGGATGCCAGGATCTAATGCTTGCTTGACTGCTACCCACGAAACAGTGGCTACCAGAGTCATCAGAATGCCACGCTCCAAAACCCGAGCCTTTGGGGATGGTTAGGCAGTGAGAGGGAGAAGGCCACAAAGAATTTGGGAAGCTCTTTTCTTATGAATTACTTACTGTGCTGTTGTGTGTTTGATCCACATACACACACCCTTTTATAACCACAATATCTTGAAACTGAATCAGGATTTAATAGCCAGATTAATACGCAATTAATCCTTTATGTAACCACCAAATTAAATGGGTGATTATGGCCATTATGCTTGTGTGACCGTTACTGGTCAACAGCTCCCCCTCGATCATACAGACCTCAAATCTCATATCTCTTTACCAACATATTCCCTCACGCTTCATACTGGGAATGGAGCATGCGACCAAAACTGAACACATCAGTGTTACGTCAAGTCACCATGTAACTGACATAACACCTCCAAGAAAACCAATACCCCGAATCATTCAAAAGCATCACCAATGGCATACACTGTTCCTTTATGCCTGATATATCAAATGATTATATACTAAATATAATCACCCGGGCTTAATATGGTGATGGAAATTGATTCTTCCTTAGACAATTAAAATAATCCATCTTAGTATAAGTGCTTTCCTAATGTGCTCCGCTGGATCGTATACATCTTGGCCCTTGGATAACACATTAAGGTAGCAACATCATACTTAGACTTCATATTATAATTCTAAGTCCAAGGATATTGCCAATGAGGGTCACACGGTGACAAGGTTGGGGAACTCACTTGTCACCCATCAAATAGGTCGACATATAGCAGACACAGTGTGAGGGTGTGTCATGGCATAGCTCCAACTAAGTTGGGCATGTCACTCTTCTATGCCATACGAATCATAAGTCTGGCTTTTACTCAAAAAACCAACCTGAGTTACTAGATTAACATACACAATGTCAATCACAACACGCAAGATTCAGCTATAAGGCTTCAATATGAAAACTCCTTTCATGTTCGACTCCCTTGAGTCTCATCTTAGTCTCACTAAGACGACTATATTCTTCCATTCATACACACCTAGTATGGGTAATCAATATTGCACACCTAGTGCCAATATGATTCAGTTTCATCCTGCCCGCTACTGAACCATCAGGGCAATTGCCTGTATGACAAGGCCAATCTGAAGTCTGGTGACATTACAATGTGCTTTATAAGGTACTCACACATTTATGAATATTTGAAAAGAAACATTATTCATTATTTCATAAATATTCAATACAAGAGTACATATGTCCATCATACATTTAGACACATCCAAAAACTAAATCCTATGTAGACCCAAATTCACCACATGAGCTTTAAAAATGTCTCTAGGAATAGGCTTAGTTAATGGATCAGCTATCATCCTGCTTGTAGATATATACTTAATGGTAATTTCTTTTTCTTTTATGGCATTTCGAGCAAAATGATAACGTCTCTTGACGTGCTTGGTATTTTTTTGGAACTTGGGATCCTTAGCAAATTGGACAGAAGCAGTATTGTCACACAACAACTCTACAAGATCGTCAACTCTAGGAGTGAGATTGAGATCCTGGAGAAAATTCCTCAGCCATATTGCTTCTTGAGCGGTGAGGCAACAAGCCACATACTCTGCTTCCATAGTAGAAAGTGCTATGCAGTCTTGTTTCTTACTGCACTAAGATATAGCTCCCCCACCTAGGGTGAACACATATCCTGAGGTAGATCGGGACTCATCCAGATCACCACCCCAATCAGCATCTGTATATCCTTTCAGCTTAAGATCCCCTCCTTGGTAGCAAAGCACAAAATCACTTGTACCACGTAGGTGCCAGAAGATTCTCTTGACGGCTTGCCAGTAAGCAGGCCCTGGGTTGCTTTGGTAACGACTTACCAAGCCAGCTGCAAAGCAAATGTCTAGCCGTGTACACAACATGGCATACATTAAGCTGCCCACTGCACTTGCATAAGGAACGTTACTCATTCTCTCCTTCTCTTTGTCTGTCTTAGGGCACTGATCAAGACTTAAGATTAGATCCTTTTCAACTGGGGTGTCTACGGGTTTAGAATAATGCATTCGAAAACGTTCCAAGATTTTATTAATGTATGCTTCTTGACTCAAACCAAGAAGCTTCTTAGAACAGTTCCGAGTTATTTCAACGCCTAGGACATACCTAGCTTCACCCATGTCCTTCATCTCAAAGACGGAGAATAACCACTGCTTAGTGGTTTGGATCATCTCCATGTTGTTTCCAGCTAACAGTATGTCGTCAACATACAAAGTAAGAAACATAATCCCCTCTGTAGTTTTCTTGGCATACACACAGTTATATTCAGAGACCATGTTTAAGCCAAAAGAAATAATGGCTTCATGGAATCTGAAATACCATGCTCTGGAAGACTGCTTGACACCATAAATGAACCTTTTAAGACGACAAACTTTGTCTTCTTGACCTTTTGATACAAAACCAATAGGTTGATCCATATAAATCTCTTCTTCAAGGTTTCCATTAAGGAATGCAGTCTTTACGTCCATCTGGAATAACTCTAAATCCAGATGGGCAACTAAGGCTAGAAGTAGGCGAAGAGAGGCAATTCTCACCACAGGGGAAAAGGTCTCTTCATAGTCTGCCCCCTCAATTTGGGTAAACCCCTTTGCCACTAAACGGGCCTTAAACTTATCGATCATTCCCTCAGCCCGACGTTTTATCTTGAAAACCCACTTTTTTCCAATCGATTTACGCTGGGGTGGAAGATCAACAAGTTCCCAAACCTTGTTTCTCACCATTGAGTCCATTTCATCCCTCATAGCTTCCATCCACTCTTTGTGGTTTGATGAATTAATGGCCTCTTCGAAAGAGGTAGGCTCCTCTATCTCTAAGGGAGTGCACAAGAAGATCTCTTCTTGGATCTAAAATATCGTCGAGGGATTCTGCCACGTTCACTCCTCCGGAGTTGAGGACCAGTGCTGGTTTGTCCCATTGAGGAATTTCTCTCCCTATCTCTAAGAGGTATATAATCCTCAACAGGTGGAGTATCACTCCTATGAACAGCGGGACTAACCTCATGTTCATTAATAGGAGAATGAGGACGAACCTCATTGTCAGGTGGAATCTGAGGACGAGCCTCAGTATCAGGTTGATCCTTTTGATTAACCAACAACTGTACATCTTGCCTACTTTCCTTGGTGGTGCAGTGAGTACTAAAATCCTCCCCCTCACCGAGAGATAGTTGGTCATCTAGCAGTAACTCATATAACGCTAGGTCATTTTTGATTTCACCAATACTGGGGAACTCATCCTCAAGAGAATTCACGTTATGAGAATCAACTTCCGTCATGCCACCATTAGGGTGTTCACCATACATAACGTATTCCTTAGACTTGTCAGGATACCGTATGAACACCATTTTGGTAGCCCTAGGACTTTGTTTTCCATGTCTGTGAGTTGGGTTGTGTGCATAACCAGTCGAACCCCATGGGCGTAGATGGCCCAAGGAGGGCTTTCTGCCAAACCATAACTTATATGGAGTAGCGGGTATGCTCTTATTTGGCACACAGTTAAGGATGTAAGCTGCTGTAAGCAGTGCATCCCCCCAAAAACTAATTAGCAGATTGGCGTGTGCCATCATTGACCTGACCATGTCAAGCAATGTTCGATTCGTATGCTCTGCTACACCATTTTGTTGTGGAGTGCCCAAAATCGTGAGTTGTCTGCGTATATCATTTTCCTCACAAAATTCTTTGAACATATGTGGGAGGTATTTACGACCACGATCAGTTCGAAGAGTCTTAACTCTCCAATCTAACTGGGTCTCAACCTTAGCTGCAAAGCGTTTGAACACATCAAGTGCTTCATAGCGATATGATAATAGGTACACATACCCATATCTTGAATAATCATCAATGAAAGTGAGGAAATAGAAAACCCCATGACGTGCTTTCACATGCATGGTTCCACAAATGTCAGAGCGAATCAGTTTTAGAGGACTTGACGCCCTTGAAGCCTTACTAAAAGGCTTCGCGGTCACCTTGTCAGCTAAGCATGACTTACATCTAGGTAACTTAACCTTAGTGAGTTGGTCTAAAAGACCTTCTTTAGCTAGCCGACTCATCCTGTCTTGACCAATATGGCCAAGCCTAGCATGCCACTTAATTGATTCTAAATCGGAATCAAAATGAGAGACAAACTGAATGAGAATTATTATAAGTTTCCTCTAAATCAAGTACAAGAAAATCGTTCCTTAGCGTAGCATGGCCAAACACATTGCCATCATACAAAATGTTCAAACCATCATGACAAGAAGAAAAACCAAAATCGGATTTCATTAAAGAAACTAAGGACAAAAGACAAGTCCGCACCCCAGGTGCGTAGAGAGCATCAAACAAGAGCAACTTATTTCCTCCTTTCAATGTGAGCCGGCATGTTCCAATACCTAGAACGTCTTCTTCACTGCTGTTTCCCAGCACGATAGATTGTGAACCCATAGGATAGCAGTGAAAGTCCACAAAGCCAGCTCTATCCCGAACTATATATTTGCTTGCTCCCGTATCTACAATCCAATTAGAAAAAGATTCAGCAACTAATGCATGGGAACATACATATAATTCCGGAGAGTAAGTGGAGAAAGGTACCTTCTTCGGCTTAGGACAATCCCAAGCGTAGTGACCTTTCTTACCACAGTTATAGCACTTGCCATTGGCCTTTTATTTCTTAGCCAATGCAGCCTTTGACCTACCTTTCTGAGGGGGGCGGGAACCTCTCTTGAGCTGCCTACCTCTTGTGTTCTTGTTGCCTTTAGGTCTATTGCCCTTGGCAACAAGAGCCACGTTGGGAGTCCCGAACATTTTCAGGCATTCCTCCTCCATTTCGTGATGGCTTTATATCTGACCAAAGGTTTTCAAATGATTAGAATGAGTCAAGACCATCTTGACCTATTCCCAATGTGGAGGTTCATCAGGGAGAGCCTGAATCACATTCAGGACTTGCTCCCCCTCAGAATTGTCTTTTCTTGCAACCTTGAGATCACGAATTATGCCACTCATAATTCATAAATGCTCAACCACAGTTCCACTGGAATCTATTTTGTAGTTCATCCATTTTAATTACAAGGTACGTAACCTTGTTTCGGATGTCTGTCCAAAACGGATTTTGAGCTGGTCCCATATGCCCTTAGCTATAGGATAAACTTCAAATTCGCTAATCAGATCGTCATGCATGCAATACAATATGGTACAGCATGCTCTACTATCTTTCTTGGCCTAGTCTTGGTAGGCCTGTAAGCTTTCTTGATACTGCACAGTAGTTATATCAATAGGCTTGCCATCTGTATCCTTGTCAGATGGTGGAAACCTAGCTACTGTCAAGTGTTCCAGTAGGTCTTTTCCTTTCAGAAGATACTGAATGTTCTGTTTCCACATGTCATAGTTAAAACCATCGAACTTTTGACTGGTGGATAGTTCAGTGATTATTGCGTTGTTAGCTGCCATATCTACAAGTGTTAAAAGATGGACATTAGGCACATTACTTTAAGCAATTAAATTATTAAAAAATTTCATCATTCATGTCATATGATCGAAAATTTCGCCAAACTCATAATCATCTCATATGATCATGAATTAGAAATTTGAATAATTTAATTACCATATCTCCATAAGAACTTTATCGTATGGACCTTCATAAAAAATCATTAAACAAATTAACGTTTATTTAAATATCACATAGATATCCATCCATGTAAAACTAATTTACATTTTAATACATATATGAAACAAATTTGTATGTCTTAATTAAACAACTCATATGTTGTTTGAAATATAAAACAAATTTATATTTCATTTAGACATGTGATTAATATTAAACGCATTAATATTATGGGTATCATTATTAGTTGAAATATAAAACTAATTTAAATTTCCATTGGCGTAAATATTAAACATATTAATATAATACCAATTTCATATATTCAAAACTAATTTGAACTATATGAACATGAACCACATGTCACAAAAAAAAAAAAATGTATCCCAAGACATTTTCTCAAAATCGGCGCAAATTTTTTTTTTTGAGTAACAAAAATGCCAAACCAAGGCCATTTATCAAGCCTTTCCTTAATGGTAGATCACGGCCTATTTCAAGCTAATTCTTGACCATTCTCCAACCCTCGGCTCTCTCTTTCTAGAGAACTCACCTCTCTCTCTCTGGTTCTTTAACTCTCTACCTCTCTCCAGAACTCTCTAACCCACAACTCATTCGGCTCTCTCTTTCCCTCTTCGCCTCTGCCCAGAATCCTCTGGCGTCTTTTTTTTCACGGTGGCTTCTACCCTCGACGGGTTCTGCTGATTCTCGGCACAGAGCCGAGACCACCATGGCCGGTTTTTGTTCTGGAACCTCGACGGTTCCATGACAGCCATAGCCGTCTTCTTCGACGTCGGATACCACCGCTGGCCACCACCACCACCCAGATGTGGCACAGCCCCCCTTAGCCGCCTTTAACAACTCAATCCCTTGCTCAACCACCAACCAAAACAACCCAAAGTCTACGTCGGCGAGTAGATCGGGCGTCGAAGTTTCGATTGGCTCCATCCACTCGCCCAACTTGTCATCACTGTGACGGCGCGTGACATACACGCGCGGCCGCGACGGGTTTATTTAGCTGAATTTTGGCCGGAATTAGCAGATCCAGGGCTGATTAAGGTTTTGGGAGGAAGAAAACCACCAAAAAGGGTTTTCGTCGACGACGCGTGACTTACACGTGCCACTGCTCGCACGGCGGTGCTGATGGGTTAGGTAAGTTCTGTTTTTTTTTTTTTTTTTGGGTTTGTTCCGTGTTGAGGCAGAGAGAGAGCCATGAGGTTCTTGACTTGGGGGGTTCAGATCTGGGGTCGGATTGAACAAATCAATGGGTCTCGGTATTCTGATATTGCCAATCAAACAATGTTTTCGTTCATCATACATGAATGTGAAAAAAAAAAAATATATATGACTGGCATGATTCTGGTTGTTACGATTTTCATGAGCATATTAAAAAAAACACATAGTTTTGTATAGAGCATGAAAAACAGAACAGAATGTATGGAATGCTTGCATAATCGTAACGTCTCATGAAGTCACACAGAATTTATTTTTATTTTAAAGGATAACTGAGACATATTCATACTATCATGTTACGAGATTCATATTTACAATTAGGATTGTATGCTCATTTGGATTTTAGCACATTCACACAGAATTAGTATAATCTGAGCATGAATAGTAGATTATGAAATGTGGCAGTTTTGCATCTGGAATTGAATAGATTACCAAACACAATTTGTATGAACACAAAGTCCACCATCATGCTCAATTTATGTTTAATCTAGATATATCAGTTTAGGGCTAGCATCATGCAAGTTGGCTCTGATACCACTGAAGGTAGTTTAGCCATACCTAAATGCGAAAACACGGATTCCACCATCTAATGCTTGCTTAACTGCTACCCACGAAACGGTGGCTACCAGAGTCACCAGAATGCCATGCTCCAAAACTCGAGCCTCTGGGGATGGTTAGGAAGTGAGAGGGAGAAGGCCAGAGAGAATTTGGGAAGCTCTTTTCTTATGAATTACTTACTGTGTTGTTGTGTGTTTGATCCACATACACACACCCTTTTATAAACACAATATCCTGAAACAGAATCAGGATTTAATAGCCAGATTACTACGTAATTAATCCTCTATGTAACCGCCAAATTAAATGGGTGATTATGGCCATTATGCTTATGTGACCGTTACTGGTCAACAAATTTTGTGTGTGGTATAATAATTTTTAGGCTCTTTTCCAAAAATAAAAAATACCAAACCAAGATTTTCTTAATGTCTTGTTACATAACCATTATCATTTTGCAATATAAAAATTTTTGTTAATTTTTGTGAAATTATGCTAACATTGTCATTTACGATTGCCTTGCCCTACGTTCCTTGACAATTGCCTTGAGATTCATGTGGTTTGATTGGGTTGACCATTATAAGTGGCATTATTGAGCATTTGGTAAATTATTGAGCATTGCACGTTGGAAGCATTTTGAGCATTTCTTTTGCATTTTTGATTACCTAATTACTACTTTTGGTGCCATGACTTTGATTGTTACAATACTAGTTCATGTTACATCCACAAAAATTATGCAACGGTAGAATTGAACCTCATTGTAAAGAATTGTTAAGCATTGGTCAGTGGTTGAGATTGTTAGCGAGCAATTCACAATGTTAGGCACAGTTGGTGATATTTTGCATCAGTGAAGAGTTGTTTGGGTTATTCTTTATTTTTTGTAAAAGGTGTTTCAAATTGAAAACATAAACTCTAGGGTTTGTACTTTGCAGTAATACAATTACAATTTTGCGCTTGGTCATTGATTTCTATAGTGTAAAAATGAAGGGTAATAATGTCAATCTTACCTAGTAACAAATATGTTTCATCGATTACCAATCTCAGTCCAGTTTAATTGTGCCCACAGTTTTTCGCCCTTTTTTTTCATTTTTATTATCGTTTTTTTAAAAAAGTTAATTTTGCACAATTAAAAGTTTTTACTTATTTGGGTTGAGGTTAGGAATCTTTGCCCTGTTTTCAATTTGTCTTGCATGAGAAAAATTACTGTTTTTATTCAATCATTTTTTTAGTAGCTTGACACAGGTTAGAGACGTTGGAAGCATGTTGGAGTGAGTGGCGGGGGCGACATGCTCACAATGAGCAGGCTATTGGATCTGCATCTGAAGGATCCTCAAAGGCTACTACTACATCTGACAATCAAAGCACTGGAGTAAAGACTAGGAGCATGACGATAGCTGTTGGCTCTATCTCCATAAAGCAACAAGTCATGGCTCCAACTTTTCAATCATGCAAAAGTCCAAACTTTGGCTTCAACTTGCTTGTTAATGGTATCAAACAAACTGCTTGTCTCCCTAATTTGAGGCTACAATGTCTTAAGCCTGCACCAATCCCGTCTTTTATCCTTTCGGTGTGGAGAATAATGACTATAATGGTTATGATTCTTCACCGATATCTCCTAGGGATCTGCTTTTCTGCCAGTCAAAAGTTAAGTCTTCTAGCACTATCATCACTCCAGTTGTAGTAACAAGGTATGTCAACTTGGAGGAATAACTAGCGGGCATAAAGGCTATACTCGATAGACTCTCTAAGGAGGTCACAGAAAAGGATGCTCAAATCAAGCGTCAAACAAACAGATTTGTAAATTGACAACAAAGATAGTGAAACGATCATATGAAGCCTCCAACAATGGCTCAAGTGGTGAACGTTTTGACAAAAAGTCTATTCACAGCAAAAATTCCGACAATGAATGCAAACCAAAGAACGATTCATCCTTGGCCTCGATGTTAGTTGAGAAACTTCAGCACATGATGGCTGATACGGTGAAGGCCCACTGACGAGGATACTCTTATAGAACGCTCCAATATAGCAAGCCTTGCACGAAAAAGATTAATTCATTATGTACTCTGTATAGATGCCAACCTCCAAAATTTCAGCAATTTGATGTCAAGGGGATCCCTGCGCAATTCATTGAGACTTGTAACAATGTTGGCACAAAAGGTGACCTCTTGATGAAATAATTTGTATAATATCATAAGGGTGTTGCATTCAGTTTGTATGCATACCTTACTTCTAATTCCATTGATAGCTAGGGGCAAACGGAAAGTGAGTTCTTAAATCACTTCCATAGCATCCGCTACGTAGTCAGCATAGCAAAATTTACACTAGGTAACAAAATAATCAGTTTGTCATTGATTACATTAATTGTTGGTTTGCTCTCTCTCTGAAGTGCAAAGATCACTTAGTTGAGTCTTTTGCTATCGAGATGTGTGTTCCAGAGATGGATTGGGACATATTTCATGCCTTACAAGTGAACAAGCCTAAGATATTTGATAAATTGGTAACATAAGCTCATGACATGGAGCTTATAGTCACCTACTATGGAAGATAGATCAATAATGATGAATCAATAGTATCATTAAGAAATAAAAGCTTCGTGCTTAGAGTCTCTCAAGGGAACGAATGTTGTTATCCTGAGTCTGATGCGCCCGAAAAGCTTGATGAACTTCTCAAGAAGGGGCTTATAGCTTTCCTAAGTCAAAGCATCATGAACAAATTAAATGAACCAATGACCCAAAGTACTGCAAATATCACAGGATCATCTGTCATCAAATGTAAGGCATCCAAGGAGCAAGTCATGCAGGTTGTAAAGGAAGAAAAAATCATATTAGATGAAGAATATACTAACAAATCTGATTACTCATCCATCAAGATCATATTAGAAATGCTTGCATAAAAGTACCACCCAAAATCGAGGATGTAGTGGGCAAACTCCTACGCCACCAAAATCCTCAACTTTTAAGTCTCATCATAAATACCAAAGCTACCAAACTAAAAAACTTCCAAGTCACTCTTCATGGACTCCCAAGTTAACTTGGTAGACTCCCAAGTCATTGCTCTCAAGAACTTTGAAGTCAGTTTCTATGTAGTCTTAAGTTGTCGAACTCAAAGTCTTAGACTCCCACATCGTTCGAAAACCTGGAGACTTCCAATTCAGCCCTGATAAACTCCCAAGTTATAAAAAACTTATAAGCTTCTAGGTCACTTCGTAGTCGTCAAACTTGAGGACTTCCAAGTCAATCCCTGAAGAATCTTTTGTCATCAACATAAGACTTCCAAGTTGATTCTTGTAGACTTCTATGTTACAAAACTCTTTGACTACTAAATTACAGACTTCCAAGTCATTAAACTCTCAAACTTCGACATCATTCCTTATAGGCTGTCAAGTCATCAATTCTCCTGGACTTCCTAGTTAGCTTTTTTAGACTCCAAAGTCACTCCATCAAGACTCCTAAGTCATAAAATCTTGTAGGCTCCCAAGTTATTATGGTTAATGACATTCAAGTCAAATTGTACACTCTTAAGTCATTAAATTTGTTACTTCTTATATCCTTCATACAAACTCTCAAATCTTCAATGTTACATGTTTTCAAATCATTAACATTATGTGGGAAAATGTAACATGACCTCTTTTGAGTTAGGAAAAGACAACTGAACTCCTTTAGGTTGGGAGCAATGGCAACGTAAGCCTTTTCTACAAGTTAGAGGCTTTCTTCTTCAAGTTGCCAGTCTCCTTTATTAAGCTAGCAACACCCTAGTGTAGGTGTCTTTCTTTAAGTAGCCTTTTCCTTCTGGTCTGGCACTAGTTTTATAAACATTTTCCTTCAAATCGACAGTTTCCTCTATCAAGTCGACCCCAACTAGATTAAGGGAGTATCTTGGTTAGAATCAAATCTTTGTCTCTTTTAAAACAATAAAGTAAATGTGATTGGATCAATGTGGGGGACACTTGCTCAAAGTTCTTCTTTTCTAAAATCAAGTAAAGATCATTGGCTAGCTACATTTATACTACCAATGATGGAAGAGGTAATGAGGTTGAAGGCTTTGCTGAAGTGGCTAGGGTTACGACTGACTTTTGCAAACAACTGTTGGGGACATAGGAAGACATCAACCACTCATTGGATATAGAGGCAATTTAATATGGGAGCATGATCACTATTGAGTAGCAAATGAAATTATGTGCACTATTTTCTGATGCAGCTATCGGGACTGCCATTTTCTCCATCCCTAATATTAAGTCATTTAGGCCTAGATGGGTATACTAGTGGCTTTTTCAAGGCTGCTTGGAATACCATAGGCCCACTGATTTATCTAACCGTGAAAGATTTTTTTTCTACATACAAAATGCCAAGATTCTTTAATAACACCAACCTGGTGGTACTTTCTAAGGTGGCTTTTCCATCAAAGGCCTCTGAATTCAGACCAATCTCCTGCTGCAATGTCATTTATAAAGGGATCCCCAAGCTCTTATGTACAAGACTTAAAGAAGTGCTACGACATCTCATAGGACCTAATCAGGGGGCATTTGTCAAAGGAAGGGAGATCCTTTTCAATGTGCTTTGATGCCAAGAAATAGCAAAGGGTCACAATAGAGAGCTTATACCCAAAGATGCAACCTAATATTGACCTCAAGAAGGCATTTGACTTAGTTTATTGACATTTTATTCAGTAGATGTCGGAGGCATTGAAATTCCCAAAAATCTATACTCAATGGATTATGTCGTGTATCACATCCACCTCATTCTCATTGAATCTAAATGGTAGACACTATGATTCTTTCCAATGAACAAAGGCACTTTGGCAAGGGGAACCCTTGTCTCCCTTATTATTCTTACTTATAATAGATTGCCCGTCAAGCTGCTTCATAGGTATACACACTTCCCTAGGTCCCAAATTCCATCCTTTATGCAGGAAAACAGAGTCATCACGCCTAAATTTTCGAGATGACTTAATCTGGTTTAGTGTTGCCAATACATCCTTTGTGAAAAAGCCCGTGCTGGACCAGCCTCCCTCTCTCTTAGTACTGGCCTTTCAACTAATCTTTCCAAATCATAGCTGACCATGGGAGGTGCACAAATCATATGCACACACACACACACACATATATATATATATATATATATATATATATATATAT
>JAKOGI010003630.1:37500-42500 GCA_029747015.1 Carnegiea gigantea | reverse complement strand
TACAGTCAAGAATTCTCCAGACATTGATGGGTGAGCTTTTTTTTTTGGGGGGGGATCTTTGATCCTTTATTTGACTTAAGTCGAGCTACTGTCGGCCCAATAAGAGGAAGAACTTTCCCATCACATTTTTTCCATTCACAAGACTCAAACTCGAAACCTTACTTAAAAGGGAACAAATGCCAAACTATTTGAACCAACTTGCTTTGATTATGGGTAAACTAATTTGAACATGCAGAACAATATCTTGCCACTATTCTCAACAACCAAATTGCTAACTCGATTTCTGTAATATCCGACAACTATTGTGTTGACGACAAACCACCTTCGAATTTGAACAACATGAAAAAGGATCCCGAGGATGATTGCTAGTAGTCTCCTGACTAGACTTTAGATTGGACACTAATTTTTCACGTTAGTCATTTGACATTTGGGATTGTAGAATGGACTTTTGATAAGAGGCATTATTTAGATTGAAAGTGTTCCAAATCCGTACAATTAAGCCAAAGATGCGAACGGTTTTCATATTTCACTTCTTGATTAAATTAGCCAATCCAAATTGATTGAGGTAAAAACTTGTCAAATCAACAAAAATGCAAATTGGAGAAAACCAACTGGGTCCTAATGTCAACAATCTATATGGAAATCTCATGGAAACTCATTGCATTTTACCATAAACAAAGCTCATATTAGAAGCGCACACCAAACCATTTCTTTTTTGCAAGCATCGCAAATGATATCTAAGAAAAGTCGTGCAAATCCAAATCCAAATCTAAATCTAATACTCCGGAAATCCCACCAAAAACCGGAGTGTGATGGGTCTGATGTAGCAGCTTTATTCCTGAATTTGAATTTGGAGCTGGTGAAGGTATTACAACAAGCAAATAAAAGTTTGATGCTGTGGTCACTTTTCTACACCAAAACAATTGTTGCATTTTAGTAAGCATTGAATCAAATTGTTGTCAAACGCATAGCGAAGTGCAAGAACTAGACATAAAAGGAATCAATATTTACGCAAGAATATCTTTCCTTGATTTGACAGGTGAAGCAATGAACTCTGAGCCATGCAATTCAGTACAAGAATACATACAGCTTGGCATCAACAAGTTCTTGCATTCTACTTTCTCATAGTTTGACAGTGGTTGCATCAACAAAGAAAGGACCAATCTTCCAGAGGTCTTTGTGGTTCACATGGTAGTGGCAGAATACACCCCTTTCTGGCAGATTTTTCCAATGCCAGAGAGATCGAGTGCTCTTTGAATAGTAGAATAGCAGAATGTCGGTCCACAGTTCCTAAAAATGTGGCATGTTGGTCCTGTATAACGAGGTTGATAATAACTTTGAATAAGTTGTTCACTATCCCAAGGACTGTATAGCCTGTGGTGGAGACTGCCTTCTAACAAGGGAACCCAAAGAAGGAGATTGAAAATCCGAACAAACATGAGAACCCCACAGGCAAAATGACACCAAATGAATACCGATCTGATTCCTCAGACATCTCATGCTTGATCTTTTTTAATTACCCCATTATGAGCACCTTCAAAGGCAAAAGCAGGAGTCTTAATATTGTTGTACAGAACCCATGTGTCTAAACCAATTATTATAGCCATATGTTTTATGTAAACGAAATCTATGGTCACACTAACAATATAGGCTACAGCCCAACTGTAAGCCATCACTGTGAATTGCTAATCCGTGACACTTTCACCAAATGTGGTGGCAAGAGCTGCCTATGTCTTGAGTAATGGCCACAGGTGGTGCAAAAATAGGGTTTCTCCAATAATCGCAACAAAGATGGGGATAGCTGAGCGAAAGACAATGAATGTATCTACATCGACATGAAGGACGAGCTCACCGTTGGTGAAAAGAGAGAGGTTGGAGACTACTGTTGCGTCTCAACCCCTACATGGACAACAGGTCAAGGGGGTCATGTTCTACGCATTCAGCCAACAACAAACTAGAATGCCAGCAGCACTGATGAAATATTGCAAGGCATTGAGGGCACTAGGATAGGGGAATTTCATAACAGCCCACTTGTTAATGATACAGAGTAATGCTGCCAATAGGCAATATCAAGTAGCAATTCCATAGATTGATACCTGCTGAAGAAAGGTTATACCAGGTCACTTCCAACAGAAGAGGATTGCATAAAAATTGGGAATTTTATTTACCTTCCCAGAGTTCGGATTCTCCATGTCATTAGACATCTGAAAGACCAAAAGTTACATAAGTTTCTTCTGGAAACAATAAATGGTTCCTATCAGTAAGCCTCAAAGCTCAATCCACAGTGAAGATTGACCATGTTGATATTTTCTCTATCAATTACGATACAGTGCTGATGCCATTTTGTTTAGAATACTCAATAACTTCAAATAAAAACAAATAGGTACTCCCAAAGAGTCCAATGTAACACACCACAATCTCCATACGAGGGGAAAAAGGGTGTCATATGAATCTCTAAGCTATACTTCAAATGATGCCCCCACACTCATCACATATGTAATATCAACCATGTGTCAAATGAAGACAAGAAACAGTGAGAATTTATGAAAGATATGTCAACAAAGTTGATTTCCACTATCAACATTAATATCTATTAGTGTCTGTGAGAATCAGAAGGATCTCCTTAGAGAACATAAAGCAACTAGCGGACTATCAGTATGAGATGGCAAAGAACATATGGAAGATTTCAATAAAAACTATAGATCACGGGATAAGGAGTTCATCAAGTTGGCCAAACTATGGAAAGACTATGAGGAACGGAATGAGGCCACCGTTAAGAAGAGATGACAATGCTATTCAACATGTATTATTGAAGATGAACCAGACTTAATGACATTATTATTAAGGATTCTTAGATAGGCCGATGCATAAAATTGACTAGGTCTAGGATTCATACATAAGCCCATTAGATCTAGGATCTGTTCACAAGCCGACGCATAAACTCAATAGGATTCATGCACAAGTCCACTAGATTTGGGATCCATACATAACCCCATGCATAAACTCATTGTCTACAATCCGTGTAAAAGCCCAGTTTAGGATTCGTACATAACCGTATGCTTAAATTCATTGGATCTAGAGTCCATAAGTCCGTTATGTGTAGGATACATGAATAAGCTCATAAGCATCCATGCATACACTTATTATGTCCATCCAAAAACTCACTAGGCCTACACTTCAAGCATGAGTACATAAGGTTAAAGTTCAAACATTAGTTCAAAAAGGCTTACCAAATGGTTCTTATTTGGGCATTACCTTATGCTTACCAAATGGAAGCCAAATTTTAGACCTTCCCACAATCCTTTTTCTTCTATTATTGTCTGCGTTAGATTTCCCGAATTACTGGTAAAGTATTTCAATAAACTTGCCCTGTTTGACAAGGTAGATTTTGCCACGGATTCGGTTAGCCGAGGCCGTTATGCAGGAGTATGTGTGGAAATTTCAATGGAGAAACCACTTGTTTCTTGCATTTGGGTGGTAAATGGTTGGCAATGCGTTGAGTACGAAAGGCTTGATCTCTTGTGTCTGACATGTGGTATAGTGGGACATGTTAATGACAATTGTCCTCAGGAAAAGTATACTATCTATGGAAATAGTACTTCTCAAAAGACTGACTTACCTAATTCCAATAATTTGAACACTTTGTCAAACAACTAAAAATTCGTCTTATTTCGACAGAATTTCCGACGTAAAACAGGTCCGGGGGTTTCCGACGGAATTTTCGTCGGAAAATATTAAAAAAATATTTAAAAGGTTCTTTTGACCCCGACTTAAATGGAGGAAAAATTCAAATTTTTTTAATATTCCGACAAAAAAAATCCGTCGAAATTGCGTCGGAATTTCTCTTATAAATTTCACTCCATGCTTCATTTCTCAGTGCTTATTTTGTAAAATATAGAGAGATAGAGAGCGATGGAGCATCACCGCTTGCTATCGCTCCACCACCGCTTGCACCTTCTCGCCGCCGTCACCTCCTCCCGCCGTCATTCGTCGTCGACTTTTTGAGAAGATTTTCTCGTGCGTAATTTGTATAAATTTATAGTAAATTAAGTATATACGTTGAATTTAATAATTTGTATAATTAATTTGCATGTAATTATGTAAATTTAATTGTTTATATAGTTAGTGGGTTACGTTGATATTAGTTTGTTAGGATGATAATTTGTTCTCAATTTTGTAGTTTATTGTTAAAGAATATAATTGTTTATTAATTAAGCATAATTAATGTTAATATCAATTTACCGTTAATGATAAGAATTTATTGTGTACTAGAAACATTGAAAAATGTTTTCGTAGTTCGGTACTGTATTTTTTATTTTTTAAATAAAATTTAAAAATACCGACGGAATTTCCGATAGAATTTCCAACGGAATCCGTATATTTTTATATTTGTTAAATAAAATTTAAAACTGCCGACGGAATCCCGACGAATTCCAACGGAATTTCCGATGGAATCCAATGGATTTCGACGGATTCCACAAAAAAATAAATTTTTTTGAAAATTTTTCCCAAACATTTTTGCATCCAACGGATGAGTCCATCACCGCCTTAATTTCGTCAGTATGTGGTCCAACAGACTTGCAATTTCCATCTGAATGCATTCCCGACTAGCCCTATTCTGACCGACGGTATCAGCTGGAATATTCATTGGAATTTTGTTTTCTGACGGAAAATGTTGCTTTTTTCATCGGAAAATCCATCGGAAAAAACTGATTTTTTGTGAAGGCTAGATATAAAATAGTATGAGCTTTAATTTGACAAGTGAGGCCTATTCTTTTCGTTGATAATTTTGAATTTACGAATTTTAACCTACTTTAACCTACTTCAATCAACTTTAACCCACTTTAATAAAAAATACCAACTTCAACTAACTTCAACGAACTTCAACCCACTTCAACCCACCTCCTTCAAAATTTTATTCTCTCTATTTTAACTAATTTATTAACTTCAATCAACTTCAACCCACTTCCACCAATTTCAACAATAGATACCAAATTCAA
>JAKOGI010003630.1:0-32500 GCA_029747015.1 Carnegiea gigantea | reverse complement strand
GTCGGGATTCAGCTCGTTGCAAAAAATTTTCCGACGGAACCCAACGAAGACCGACGGAATTTCCTACGGAAAATACCCGTCGGAAAAACCGTCCGATACTATCTGTGCAGTTAGTGGAGGGAGGGAAATTCCGACGGAATTTCACTCCAAATTAAAAAAAAATTTTTCAAAAAATTTTGGTTCTTAAAAACCCAAAAAATTTTATTAAAAATTTTGGTTCTCAAAACCCCAAAAAATAAATATATTACAACCTAAAAAAATAGATATATTACCAACCCAAAAAAAGTTTTTAAAAATTTTGGTTCTCAAAAACCCAAAAAAATAGATATATTACCATATGCAATAAGTAATAATTATAACATATAATTAATATAAAGCTTTATATCTACCAAAAGAAGGTGCTAAATTAAATATTAATTACGACATATACGTTGTTTTGGATCTACACGCAGATCACATAAATTACACGCAAATTATATCAACTAATCAGAGTCAGATAAATTTGTGAGATCATTATCGTTGTCATTTTGGGAGTCCTCTTCATCATCAGGGTTCAAGTTGATGTGGCTGGAAGAACCTGCACTTTGATCTTTAAAAAATCTAAAAACTTTTTTCAGCATGCGCTCTGTCTTCCCCTGTTTCTTGGTTAGTTGAGTTGTAGCCTCTGTTTGCTTGGCTATGCTCTCACTGAGGAGTTGCGCTTGCTATCTTGAATCAAATGCTCTGCTGATAAGTGACGTGCAGCTGCAATGGTAGCTGATTTCTTCAACTTCACCCCCTCCGTATCAAAACTGTATACGCGGCCTTTCTTCTCCAGATTTTCTTTAATCCAAAACTCTTCTTGGGTCATAGGTGACAGTTGGGAGCCCCCTTGAGTTGCAGCTTGAGAGTACTTCTGCCATTTGTTGTGATGATCCTCCTGAAAATTGTCAAAAATAAAACAGTTTCATACTAGACCTACAATTATAACATATGATTCATCTCAGAACAAAATGTGCCAAATTAAACTTACATATTTTTTTGCAGATTTTTTATCCACAAAAGTTTTGTCTTTCACCTTGCAGTGGGTATCCTTAAACAATTCCTCACATGTGGGTTCTCTACCTAATGCTTTAGCCTAAAGAGGGGGAAAAAAAAAAAAAACCAGCAATTAAATATAAACAAGGACGAGAACCTCAATCCATACCATACATTATATATAAGAAATACGCTTATTAATAATCACATTTCTTACCAGGCGCCTTTTCCTTTCACTAATTGGAATTGAGCCACATGTATGTAACGAAGGACCAAAACGTTCAGCACCACTCAATCTATTCTTTTTATTTTGTTGGCTCAATTTCTTGAACTTGTCATCCTCACTCCAATGTTTAAGCATCTCATTCCAAACACTAGGTGGTAACCACTTCGCCTTTTTGTTGTACTTCCTGGTATATCCAAGAATGTCCCTAAGTCGAATTGCCCCTCTGTACTCAAAGTTACGCTGTATCTGGGCTTAACTATTTGGATGCCAGTAGTAGTGTTTCTGTGTCAAAGTTGAAGTATATTAGTAATTAAACATCTCAAACAATCCAATGACGACTTTGAAATTCGTTGTACAGAAAATTAACTTTGAACTCATTAAACTATATGTCTCTCTGAGATTGTGAAACTTCCCCCCACATGGTCTAAGGACGTGGGTACTTATCTGCAAAGCTTTCAACAATTTTCTGAACTACACCCTGATATGGAACAAAACTAAGAATAAAAAAGAATTTGTTAAAAGTACTTACTGTAGGAATTAAAAGAATATGATTACTAAAGAAGTTACAAAGTTTGTAATCAACTTACGTGTCACCAACGAGTTGTAAATATATCTTATTATTGGTGCTTGCAGTTTTACTATCAGGTGCAGGACTGTGTCTATCTCTTCCTACCCCTTCATTTTGGACCCCTTCGTTGTGCACTGAGTGGCTTGGCATTCTAGGTTGCCCCATCATCTGATTACCGTTGAAATGTGGACTAACAGTGCCAAATTGTTGATAAAGTAATGGAGTAGCTGAAGTACTACCCATGTAAGGAATATTGGGTTGGATTGGTATCTGCATACCAGCACCAAAAAAAGATGGTTGCATATGGGGTTGCTCATTCATACTACCAAAATAATTTTCGAATGGTTGAGTTGGATCAAGAAAACCTCCAAACATTCCACTAAAGGTGTTTATTTCATAGTTTTGATCAGCAGGATCATACTGTGGAGTCGGTTGTGGTGCTCCTCTACTTGCATCATTCCTAACCATTCGACCACAACTACGACCGCGTCCATCATTGAGTCCGGACATCTAACAAATAAGAACAAAATAAAAAAAAACAGCCGCACCAATATTCATAGTATTGTCAGTGAAAAAATCACAGTATATATATACAATTGTTTTTTTGGGTCTGCAATTAAGAAAAACTGCATACACAGGCATAAATATCCATACAACGAAAATATTAAATCAATCATTGTGGGACATATCGTCATCGTCATCATCACCACTTTGCAATGCCATATTTTCATCATCATCATCATCATCAGTGTCTTTAGCTTCATCCTTCCATTCACCTTCTTCATCCTCTTCGTCACCATTCCCATCATGATCATCACCCCAATCATGTCCATCAACATCATCAGCTTGTGCAGTTTCATCGACTAATGTTGTAGCTATTACATTATCCACATTCATGGTTGTCATTCCTAACTGTTGATAGGCAACTTCTAGATTATCCTTATCTTTAGGAGCACCGCGAGGTTTGTTTGGTATAGCTACCCACCAACTCGCTTTCCTGATATCCCCTCAGGGTACTTAAGATATACCACTTGGGTTGCAGTATTAGAAAATATGAATGGGTCAAACTTTCGTTAACGTCTAGTATGATTAGCCTCGGGATATAGGGTAAATTTAGGATAACGTAGCCCCCGAGGAACATCCGGGTCAAACCACTCATAATTAAAAAGTACACATTTTTTAATTGGCTCACCCGTAAATTCAACACGAATAATTTCGTGAAGTATACCATAATAATCCTCTGATACTTCATCACCTTCGCCAACTCCTTTGACGCACACGCCATAATTATATGTTGCTTTACCTTCATTTCTAGCGTTGGTATGAAATCGATAACCATTAACTTCATACCCAGAAAAACATTCCACTATCATAATTGGTCCATGAGATAAATTCACCAAAAAATCTTGCCTCTAATCATTAAACACCTGATAAGAATTGACCTATGAAGAAAAAAGAAGGAAATCTTTTTTAGAGTTACAAAAATGTTTTCTAGGAGCTGAAGGTTACTTCAGAAAAATTACTTACATTACACTTAAACTATTGTGCAAAATTTGCCTCGATGAACAAGTCCACTTCCACATCACTCGCATTTGGATTATGGCCGCGAAATTGATATCTGAACTAACTGTAATGTTTAACGAATGAAATTAATTAATTATTATTCAACAATTATTAAGTATTCAAATGAAACTTTCAGTAACTGATATACTTACTCCAAATATGGTTGCACTTCATCACAATTCAGTAAAATGTGAAGACATGCGACACGATACTCGGCTCAGTAAGATATCTTTTTCTTCGATTTTCAAATAGAGTACCCTTACGGTTGAACAACGAAAGAGTTCGCATTTGTGGTTCGGGTTGTTGCAGATCCTCATTACACCCAATACTCGGGCAATGCAAGTTTGACTGGAAATAATACTCAACGAAATGTTTGATCTCAAATGCTAAGTATGCGTTAACCATAGATGCCTCTACACGAGCTTTATTCTTTGTCGTAGGCTTCATCCAGCCAAAGTACCTTTCAAAAGGATACATCCATCGATATTGAATAGGACCACCCAACAAAACTTCTTTGGCTAAATGAATGGGCAAATGTTCCATGACATTCGAAAATCCAGGCGGAAAAATTCTCTCCAACTTACAAAGAATTATAGCAATGTTCTTGTTCATCTCTTCCAGCATGCTCACATGTAACTCACTGGAGTATAAGTTTCTGAAAAATTCACTCAATTCGACCAAGGATCCCAACACATCTTCCGGAAGAGCAGCAAAAGCTACTGGAAGAAGATTCTCCAGGAACACATGATGATCGTGACTTTTCATATTTTGCAATTTTGTTTTAGATGGATCCACGTAATTTCCCACGTTAGAGCAATAACCATCAGGCACATGAACCTCCGGCAACCATTGACAGACAACTCTTTTTTGAGGTAATGACAGTGCAAACTTGGCTTTTGGTTTACACAATCTATCAGTTGACCCTCTTGTAGCCAAGTTCAACTCTTGCCTACTACACAGAATAGACATATCCAATCTTATTTTGATATCATCCTTTGTTTTTTTGGGTACATCCATCACTGTGTTTATAATATTTTCACTGAATTTTTTCTCAATATGCATAACATCAAGGTTGTCCCTCAGAAGTTGATGCTTCCAATACGGCAACTCCCAAAAGATACTTTGTTTTGTCCAATTATGTTCATTTTCCTCAAATCCTGAAATTTGAAAATGGATATCTGCAGTGACTCTAGGCAATGTCGATACTATATCAGACAACATTTCACCAGAAATTCTTTGGGGAGAGCCAATGTGTACGCTCTTCCCTTTACGAAAAGCAACTTTATTAGCTCTAAAATAATGATTCCGAGGCAAGAACCGATGATGGCAATCAAACCAAGATGGCTTTCGGCCATGCTGTAACTGGAATGCACAATTTTGGTGCATACAAACCGGACATGCTAACAACCCATGAGTACTCCAACCGGATAATATACCATATGCGGGAAAATCATTAATTGTCCACATCAATGCGGCATGCAATCTAAAAGTTTCCCCGCACGAAACATCAAATGTATCAACCCCAACATCCCACAACATTTTTAACTCATCAATTAAAGGTTGGAAGTACACATCAATCCTGTTCTTCGGATTTATTGGACTCGAAATAATACAACTTAAAAACATGTATGGAGTTGTCATACACATATCTGAAGGCAAGTTATAAGATGTAACAACAATTGGCCACACATAATACAATCTTCCAGATATGGAAAATGGTATGAAAGCATCAGCACAAAGACATAACCTTATATTTCGAGGCTCTGCTACGAAATTTGGATACTTTTGGTCAAAATGCTTCCAAGCTAATCCATCCGATGGATGCCGGAGAACACCCGATTCTTGGCGGTGCTCATGATGCCATCTCATATGGACGGCAGTCCTTTTTGACGTATACAGTCATTGCAATCTTGGGATTAAAGGCAGGTAGTGCATTTTTGCATATGAAACATCCTTATTACCTCGTTGGTTGGATTTCTTTGGTAATTGTCTTGCATGTCCACAAAATTTGCATGCGGACAAACCCTCATCCTGTTTATAATAAAGCATGCAACCATTCGGACAACAATCAATTTCCTGAACATCCATACCTAAATCTCTCACTTTTCTGAGTTGCTGATGATAATTTTTTAGAATGCCACTTTCAAAAGGGCATATGTCTTTCATCAGGTCAACAACTTCGTTGAAACAATGTTGAGGCATGTTGTGCCCCGATTTAATACTAAGTAGCCTCACAGATGTTTCAAGTTCAGTTATGTTACACCCTTCATACAACGGTTTTTAGGCAGATTCAAGCATAGTATAAAATGTCTCAGGATTTACATCATGATGGCTACTCATGTTCATTTCATTAGCTTGGAAGGCAGCATAAAACATGTTCTTCATATTATTATGATCGTTGTAATCGTAATCAAAATTCATAAAATGTGAACTACTTGCACCCCTTGCTTCCGAATTATCTTCTTCCCTATGACTTGTCCAATACCAATAATTTTTCACAAACCCCTTTCTATACAAATGAGACTTTACAACATTAGGTGTAAAATATTGCATATTTTTGCACTTCACACATGGACATCTATAAACTCCATTAATTCTATACTCCTCCTGATTTTGTGCAAATTCATCAAACATATTAACTCCCATCAACCACTCATCTCGAAGTCCATGTCCATTAGGATTTCTTCTCCTATACATCCATTGACGATACAACGGCCCATCCATATATTGCTAATATGATTACCTTAATTGTTATGTAAACTACAGCCAATTGCAATAAAAATCTTTTACAAATCTATTTAACCAGTTCAATATATATATAAGTATTACATAAAAATATATTTAATAGAACTATTAAATATATCATAATGCACCCAATTATGCATTAAACATAAATTACACAATTTATTTCACACTTTATACAAATAAACAAAACAAAAAAAATGTAATACTATTACCCAAAAGATAAAATGAAAATACTTAACAAATCAAATAAAAATTTAACCATACCTCAAACAAGAATGTTCTTTACATACTTCCCAATGATAAATATACACAACAAATCAAACAAAAACTAAACATACTTAATATACTTAAACAATTCAACCAAAATTGCACATCACTATATTTTTGTGAAAATAAATGTAATCAAGCATCAAACACAAATGAAATTATTACTTTCGTACTTCATCCAAATAAATAAATCCAAACAAAATTAATAAGATACAATACAATTAATATAATGAGCAAATTTCAATTAATATATATTTAACACACCTCAATATATACTTAACATTCTTATCATATTTTACTCCATTTATTCAAATAAATACACTTAATAAATAAAATTAAAATTTAATGTAATTCACATCCATATTTTACGACAAAAATAAATTACATATTAAACCAACCAAATCATACAAACAATTAATCATTTCTCAAAAAAAGAGTATTATTCAGATACTTACCAAAAATTAATATACAAAACAAATCGAACATAAAACAAACATACTTAACATTCTTAAACCATTTACTAAAACAAAACATATATTACACATGCTTACGTACTCACAACTATTTCAATTATTCAAATCAACATACATTACATATTAAATTAGAGTTACATTATACTTGTTTCCTATCAAAATAAATTCTCACAAAACCTAAAATACAACAATTAATGGAATTAAACGTATACGCTAAAAAAAATAAATTTAACATAACAATATTATTTAATATCCACATAAGCCTCAATAAGCATCAACCACAAATTAAACACCTTATTTCACACTTCAACTAATTAAACAAATCCAACCAAAAATAACAAAACGCTATTAACATACTTAGCAAATTTAAATTAATATATACTTAACATACCTAAATCTTGCAAAAATATAACAAAAATTCTTAACATATCGAACAAATTATTAAAAAAAATTAAACATACCTCAACAAACATACATGCCTAACATCTTTAACATTTTGTAATAAACAAACTTGTTTCACTTAAATTATTCACTTTAATAAAACATATTATACATGCTTAACATATTTAACATTTTAAAATAATTAGATAATTATTTCAGATGTACATACTTAACATGTTTTGCTCCACTTATTCTAATAAACATATTTAATAAATTAAATAAAAAACTAATGTAATTCAAATTCATATTCAACAGAAAAAATAAATTATTCAAACTAAACAAACATGTTTCAAGATTAAAATTCACAAAAATGAACATCATATATCAAAATAACACAATTTTAAAGCGCAATAATTCTACTAACCTTTACACACCCGAAAAATCAAGCGGATTACTGGTGGTGGCGGCAGTAGCGGCGGCAGTAGCGGTGGAGCTGGCGGCGTTCGTGGCGGCGGCAAAACTTAGAAAACAAAGACCGCAAAAAATATCAATTAACTTAACTATTTTAATTTCAAACAACAAATTAAGCAAAAATATCACTTACCGTTCAATTTTCCGGCGACCAAAATCTTCAAATCTCACTTTCTCTCTCTTCCTTCTCCTCCCTCTCTCTCTTTTTGAACCTCAGCTTCTCTCTCTACAATTTGCAAATGCCGAACAAAATACACACCCCTCCAAATTTAAAACCGAGGAGAGCACTAGCCTCGAGATCTGCGCGTCGCGTCCGACAGAAAAACCGACGGAATCCGACGGGGTTTCGTCGGAATTTCCGTCAAAATTTCCGACGGAAAAGGTTTATGTCGGAAATCCCGTCGGAAATTTGAATTTCCGTCGGGCCCCGTCTTATTTTCCGTCGGTCTGTCTGATATTTTCCGACGCCAGTCTACTGCATCGCTTTGTCCGTCGGAATTGGCCATCGTTTTTGTAACACTAATAAGCCAGCGTTTATGGGACGGGCTAAGATCTGCCTACGTATTTAGAATGAGGGCTTGGAGATCAAGGAAGTTTTTGGCTTGGAATTGGGTACTATGCTCAAGATGGATTTGAAAATTGTTGTACACTAAGTCAGTATTTGTTAATATCGTAGGGCTGTCAAACGGGTCAAGTCGGGTCCACCCATTTAATAAACAGGTCAATTTCGTATCGGCCTTGAAAATAGCTTAGATTTGCTCAAAACTGAACAATAACAAGTTTTCACACTAAACGGTCAAATCATATTGACTTCGGATCGAAATCGGTTTGGTTCGGGTGGAGTTCATGTTTCTTTCAGTAAATTCGGGTCGGGTTATCGTGTCGGGTTAGACTTTGACAGCCCTAGTTAATGAAGCTGCTAAGTATATGTTGAAAACTGAAGACATGTTTAATGTTCAAGCTCATGCTGGGGTGGGGATGCCTAGGGTTGGAAGGCACTCATCTCCCCTAGAGATGACATTATCAGCTGCTGGGAAATCAAGGATGTACCTTAGAGATGCGGAAGCGTAGGAATCAGCTGCTTAGTAATTGCCCATGTGTTGTTGAATCGGGTTGATGGTGGCTACTAGAGGCACCGTATGATATCACGCTCCAAACTTAAACCTCGTAGACTGCTAGGTTGTGATGGAGAGAAGGCAGAGAGATTAAGTCATATGGGAATGCTTCTTATCATGGCTGTCTTACGTCCTGATCAGTTTTTCCTCTTTTATAATAGCACACAGCATATACAGAATTAGAGAATTAATTAGTGAATTAATCTTCTTGTAACCGCTAAATCAATGTTCATTATGTTGTAATAATGTAACTGTTAGTTCTCTAGTCAATAGCTCCCGCTCGGTCACATAAATCACAAATCTTATATCTCTCTACTAGAGAATCTCCTTACGTTTCATATTGGGAATAGTGCGTACGACCAAAAATATACCAGTAGTGTTATATCAAGTCATCAACTAACTGACATAACACTTTCACAAAGTAAGATACCGCAAATCATCCTCAGCATCACCAGTGGCATACATAGTCCCTTTATGCCATATGATATATCATATAATTATATACTTAATATAATCGCTCCAGCTCTAATGGTGATGATGGGTAGATTTTTTCTTAAACACTCATGAAATTCCATCTTAACTTAACTGCTTTACTAACGTGTTCTCGCTAAACCGTATATATCATGGCCCTTAAGAAACACATTAAGGTAGCATTGTTAAACCTTGACTTCATATCATAGTTTTAAGTCAAAGGGTCATCGTCCATAGGATCATACAGTAACAAGAGATAGGAAAGTCAATTGTCATTGCATGCATGAGTTGTCTTACAAGCACACACAGTATGAGATGTGTGTCATGGTATAGCTCCTACTCAACTGGGTACATCACTCTTTATGCCATGCAAATTATCAGTCTAGACTTTCTCCCAAAAATCTAACCTATGCCACTAGATTAACATACTGAATGTTAATCTTGACACTCAAGATTCGGCTTTTAAGGCTTCAATATGAAATCTTATTTCATACTTGACTCCCTTGAGTCTCATCTTAGACTCACTAAGGCCACTATATTCGCTTTACTCATATACTTCTAGTGTGAGTAATCAATATTGCTTACCTAGTACCAATATGATTCAGTCTCATCCTGCCCGCTACTCAAGCGTCAGGGCGATTGCCTGTGTGACTAGGCCAATCAAAAGCCTGTGACATTTCAATATGCCTAACATGTAACAATAAATCATGAGCATTTTGCTCATTCACAAAGAAAATATGTCCATCACATAACAAGACACATATAAGCACTAAACCTTATGAATTTCTCGACTCAACAAATGATTTTTGAACGCATCCCTACGAAAAGGTTTAGTCAAGGGAACATAATCACTTTATTAGTTACCTCATGGCAATGTTTTTTGTCTCTATGGTAACAAGACACACAATCTGCCTCCATAGTTGAGGTTATTGTGTAGTTTCGCTTCTTACTATACCATGACATGGCTCTCACCCAAAAAGTGAAAGCATGTCCTGAGGTTGACCTACACTCATCTGAGTCACCACCTCAATTGACTATTAAGTATCCTCTCGACTTAAGGTCTCCCATTGATAGCATAAGACTAAGTCAGTAGTACCACGAAGGTAGCGCTTGACTCTCTTGATGGCTTGCCACTTAGCAAAACCTGGGTTACTTTGATATTGATGTACCAAATCAACTGCTAAGCAAATGTCAAGCTGTGTACATAACATGGCTTACATTTAGCTTCCTATAGCATAAGCGCAGGGGACATTGTCCATTTTATCATCTATTTTAGGGCACCTAACAAGACTCAAAGTTAGACCCTTCTCAACTGGAGTATCTACGCATTCGGAATATAAATCCAAAATCGTTCCAAGACATTTTGATGCATGCATCTTGAGACGGTTTTGAATTATTTCCACTTCTAGAGCATACCTAGTTTCCATGTCCTTCATCTCGAAGACATAGGACAGCCACTTTTAAGTAGCTTTGATCAGCTCCAAGTTGGTCCCAGCCAGCAGTATATCACTAGCATAAATTGTAAGAAACATAATCTCCCATGTTGACCTTTTGACATACATATGATGGTCTTCTAAAACCATAAATAAGCCAAACTAAATTATGGCTCCATGGAGTCTAAAGTACCAAAATCGGGAAGATTGCTTGAGATCATATATGGATCTTCTAAGATGGCACACCTTGTCCTCTTGTCCCTTTGATACATAACCAATGGGTTAGTCGATATAAATCTCTTCCTCAAGATTACTATTGAGGAAAGCAGTCTTTACATCCATTTCGAACATCTCAAAGTCCAAATGGGCAACCAGGCTTAGGAGTAGCAGGGTCTGAACTCATCGATCAAACCATCTGCTCGATGTTTTATCTTGAAAACTCATGTGATTTTGATAGACTTGCGTCAGGGCAGAGGATCAATAAGTTTAAAAGCCTTTTTTTCTTGCTATTAAGTCCATTTCATCCCTCATAATTTCCATTCACTCTTTATGATTTGGTAAATCAATCACCTCTTGATAAGAGGTAAGATCCTTAACTGACAAGGAAGTGTATAGGAATATTTCCTTTTTCACTTAGAAATGTCATTAAGAAATTCTTCCATACCCACTCCTTTGGATCCTGGGACCTACATTATTTATTTGCCTAGATGAGAAGTCCCTTCCTCTTTCTTTCAGAGGTATGAGACCATGAATCCCTCCCGCTTTCTCTAAGAGGTATGGGGCCCTAAGCACGAGGAGAATTACTCCTACTATCCATTAGATGTGTGGGATCCTAAACATGTGGACCAACTGCTTATTTAGGGATAGGAGATTGAGGACACCTCATTCTCAGGCTGATCTCCTCACCATTTGGAGATTGAGGACGAATATCGTTCTCCTTTACAGACAAACCTTCACATTCCTATTGAATAAGGAAGGTGTACCATCCTCGGTGACTTAGTGAGAATTCAAATCCTCCCCTTTACCGAGAGATGGTTGAAGATCTTGTTGTAACTCATACAAATTGAGGTCCTTGTTAAATTTCACCAAAAGCTTGGGAACTTATCCTTAAGAAAATCGATACTACAGGAATTCATTTCATGAAGAAGATATTTATGACCTTGATTGGTTCGAAAAGTTCTAATATTTCGTTCCAATTGAGTGCTACTTCCGCTATAAAGTAGGGAACACGTCAAGTACCTAATAGTGATGAGATAATAGGTACACATACCTATATCACAAATATATCACTCCATGATATGCTTTCACATTCATGGGCCCGTAAATGCTTGGAGTGAATAAACACTAAGAGATTCGATAGGCTCAAAGTCTTACTAAAAGACTTCATAGTTGCTTTGCTAGATAAACTTGACTCACAAGTGGGCACCTTAACCCTAATGAGTCGGCTTAAAAGACTATATTTAGCTAATTGATAACTCTATTTTGATCCTCATGGTCAAGTTGAGCATGCCTAAAATAGAATTGAAATTGAGGCAAAGATGGAAGATGTCTTGTTTCATTCAAAAACATTGAAAACACCTTTTAATGTGACATGGTCAAACAAATTGCCATTGTGTATGATATTTAAGACATCTAGATGAAAACTAAAGAGAAAACTAATCTCGTAAACAAAAGACATAAAGGAACACTACACCCCAGGTGCATAGAGAGCATCGTGAAGAAGCAACATAGTCCCTTCACAGAGTTTCAGATAATATGTCCTGAATTCGAGGATATGTTCTTCATCGTCGTTTACTTAAAACGACAATGTGAACCTACTGGGTAGCAATGAAAGTTCACAAAATCATTTTGAACCTGAAGTATGTGTTTGGTTGCTCCCGTGTCTACAATCCACTAAGGATCATAATCGACAACTAATGCTTGGGAGCACACATATTATCCAGGAGCAACTGTGAAAGAAGATACCTTAATCGGCTCAGGACAATCCTGAGTGTAGGGTCCCTTATTTCCATCGTCATAGCACTCACACGTGCTATATGTTTCTCTTCATTTCCGTTGGCCCTTTTTTTTATTTTATAATACCAACCTTAGGTCCGAAACTTTATGAGAAAATGAATCTGGATGAGCTTGATGCTAAGCTAATCCCACATGTACTCAACAGTGAGATAACTTTCAATTCCCTCACTAGATCATTATAGATGCAATATGACAAAGTATAGCATGTTCATCGATCCATTCTCAAACCATTTTTGGTATGATTTTAAGTTTTCTCGATACTGCTCACTAGCAATATTATCTTTGGCACTCGAGGAGACTTAAAACATGACGAGTGTTCTAACACTTCACGCTTGTTTAGAAGAAACTAAATCTTCTGACACTTTGTGTCATAGTCAGCGCTATCAAGCTTTTCATTGGTAAACAAATTACTAACCATATTTTAATTGCCATATCTAGACGTATATATTTTAAAATTGGACATTAGACATATTTTCAAATAATTAAATTATCAAAAACTCCATCATTCATGCTGTATGATCGAAAATTTCGCTAAGCTCATAATCATCACATACAAACATGAATTAGAAGTTTTTACAATTTAATTATCATATCTTTTCATAAAACAAAATTTATGGAGAACATTATGGTGAAACTAATTAACATTTTAGAAATGTCACAAAGATATTCAACTTTATTATGTAAGCCAAATTTGCATGAAGTGATATCATTACATAAAATGAATTTATATAACTATTAACATGTCATTTAAAACTTTATCAATGACATATCAACCATAAAATTCAGATTATTATATAAAACATATTTATGTAATAAAATGAATCTATATTATGAAATATGTTCGAATAATAACATGTTACAAAAGAAAGTCATTAAAGCCCAGGAACTATATGAAACATATTTATGTAATTATAAATAGCATGAAACTTCTTCAAATTGTCACTCGCAAATTGTAAAACACATTCTTAATTTTATAAATTTGGATTTTATGAAACAAATTCATAGTACAACTAATTACATAATTAATAGGAAACATGAGACGAATTCATGTTCGTTAACTTGGGCAAACGAAAAGTGCTAAAACAATTGACAAATTTACTACAACTTATGTAGTTTGCATATAACATTACTAATTAGTGATTGTCATGAAACATATTCACGTAATCGAATACAACATAATTTGTAACATGACATATATCCAAATATCAATCGCAAGAAATTATATAGAATACATCTATAAGATATTACAAATTAAAAAAATGAAACGAATTCAAGTAAAAAAAAACTTGCAAATTATACAAAACGTATCCATATAATATTGCAAGTTTAAATTCATGAAACAAATCCATAAAGTGAACAAATATCCTATACATCCAAATAGTTGTATGAAATTTATTCATACAAAGCTTCATGAATCATTTTTATTAAGTACAACAATGACAGAACAATTAAGTAATTCATACTTGCTCATGTTCTTGCATAAAATTATTAAATCATGAAACATATTCATGTAACTGAATATTACATAAAACATATTTATATAATATAAGTTATAAAATATAACATATGAAACATATTCATTCACAGACCAAGGGGGTTCTTAATATCACATAGATATTTATTGGGTTCGAGTAAAATAAATTTACATCATACTAATTTTATATATATGAAACACATTCATATAACTTCAAGCCAATTGATTATTTATGTTAGAATTGAGAGTACACTAACACAAGAGGGAGGGTGAATTGTGTTGGTAGATTTTCGCAGTTTCTGGGAACAGGCTTGGAACTTGTTTGGGCAGACTATTTGTAACGTGCACAGAAAGTGTAAAACAGCGAAATAATTGAAAGATGAGAACACAAGATTTTTACGTGGAAACACCTCGAGCCCAACCGAGGCGAAAATCACGACCTACCCCTGTAGGATTTTCACACACTTCCACTAAACGGGCTAAACACGTTACAAAGGTAACCTTCACTGTTACAATTGCAACACACGTAATTGTCTACCCTTAGACTAGTTACACACTACATCCTAGTCTCCCAGACTTAGACACACTCACGTAATCGTCTCCCCAAGACGAATTACACACGTCCAAAGCCTCCCTAGGTTTGGACACACTCAACTCTCACTTTGATGAAAGAAGAGAATAAAAACACCTTACTTTTGTGCTTCTAACTAAGCGAATATAAGGTACAATTTTTGCTCCTAGTATGCCAAGGAAGATGACTCAATTTTCACACACACTTTGAAGGTTTTTCTTAAAATATGATTTGCAAGTTAAATCCCTAGAAAAACCGTGTAAAAACTTTCTCAAAAATATTTATGAAATCGTGTGCAAAGCCGTGTATAAAACCGTGTGTGTGTGTTCAATGAGGAGGTGGAGAAGCTTCTTAAATAGTAGAGGGCAACAAGATCTTTTGTGTGCTTGATCCACAAGTATAAGATCTTTTTGCTCCTAAAAAGATTATGGAAAGTGACTAATATTTTCAGTAGCCAAATCCTGAAATTTCCTATCTTCTTATTCATATTCCAAAAATAAGAGTTTGATTTATTTTATAAAAGATTTCCTTTAAAAGCTAGACTCAAAATCTCCACAATATATTTTCAAAGCCAAAGATTAACTTATCCTGGGTTTAATGATAACAGAAAATTTATCTCAAATATTTTCAAAAACGTCAGCCCAAGATTTGGAAAAAACTGTGAAAAATCGTTTTGCCTTGAAAACAGTCTGAACCCTGATCTCAGAACTGATCTGAGACAGTGTTCTTAAAAATCATTCAAGGTAATGTTAAATCGAGTTCTTCCAAGTGGCATATTAATAAGAATCTAAGAAAATAAAACCTATAATAGACCAAGACTCTTGTTGAATCCACCGGATAGCATCTATAGGATCTTGACTTATTACTTCAATGCTGTGGTGTTACTCAGAACTGTTTCCTGAACTGTTCCTGGAGTTCTTTATGTCTTTGATGTGCTTTAAGTTCTTTTCCATTCAGCTGTTCTGAGGAACTGTTCTTAAGACCTGTTCTCGACCATGGTTAATCAAGCAATTTCAAAGTTTTCCAAACAGTATTTGGAACCTGTTCGATCAACACACTTAAGTGTATATTCTATTTGTGTTTGTTATCATCAAAATCTTACATTACATAATGATGGGGTCAACAATTTCCCAATAATTTCCCCCTTTTTGATGATGACAAACCAAATGACCATATTGACATAAAAGGCAAAAGCAGGTTTCAAGATAAAACGTTCATGGTCAAGCCCATCTTCCCCCTTTTGTTTTGAGAAGTCAACTGAAGCTAGGTCAAACTGAAATGATCCTGGTCATGCCCATCTTCCCCCTTTTGACATCATCGAAAAAGGGTGGTCAGGTCAAACAAGAGAAGCAGGGTGTTTGCAGTCACCACCTCTTGGGTAATGGAGGAAAAACAACCCGTGTTACACTCAAGTATATGGTACGGTAATGATATTGGCCATCTGAGTCACGCATAAACAAATAGCAACAAGAAGACAAGCATGGCACAACCAAGATTAGCATAAACCATTATCAGTCACAAAGCACAACCAAAGAGTTAGAAACAGTTGTTGTGAACAAGGTGGAGAATCCAGAGAGGCAGAACAGGGTAGGATCAGGGTGGAGGAGAAGAGAGTTTGGCTGTGAGGACGGAGAGAATGGACATCAGATCCTCATGGCGCTTGGCATTGAGAGTCTTCTCCTCGGCAAGGGCAGCTTTAACCTCAGTGAGCTCGGTCTTCAGCCGGTTTTGATCTAGAAGCAAGGCATCAACAGAAGGCTCACTAGAGGAAGGACCAGGAACAGGGGTGAAGGGTGTTTGAGGCCCCTGTTTGGAACCAGAAGGCTCACCCTTTGCTAGTTTAAACCCACAACTGATCAGGGTGCTGCTTCCTATCTCACCTGTTACTTGCACCCCTACCTTCTTCTGCAAAGAAACCCCAAAGTGCTCAAAGACTGAAGTCAGAAGAAATCCATACCCCAGGTCATGTTCTCTGGCCGTGTTTGCAATGCGGGAGATATGACTGATCATGATGGCTGGGAGGTTGATTTGCTCTCCCCGATCCAGGAGATCGGTCAGGCATTGATCCATTGCATCTGCAACGTTACGCCCTTGGCCACGGGGGATGATGTTTTTGATGATAAATCAGAAGAGTAACCGGTGAAAAGGTGTCATCTCCCCTTTCTTGACTGACCTGGGTGTTTTCAACCCTGGTTGTTGACTCAACCTTTGAGTCAATTGGAGCAATCTTTCAGCTCCGAGTACTGTCTTGTTTTCCCTTACATACACCCCAAAGCCCTCAGCAGGAATGCCCAGAATGTCCCCCAATTCCTGAGCATTGAACCGTATCCTCTTCCCATTGACCATACTTGTCACCACTCCGTTGGTGACCTGACAGTTGGCATAGAATTCAGCCAACTCTGGTATAGAACACCCCCTCTGGGTGTTTGCAAAGAGATCTAGCCAACCTTGGACAGTAAGCTTTTCCAGGAACATCTCCAGGCCCTGTTCCTGAAAGTAGGCAATTTTGACAATTTTGCCCCGTACTACACTTCTTTGAAGAAAATGGGCAACTCGGTCTCCTGTGGCCATGGTAGTTTTGGCTTTCTTGGATTTCGGTTCATTAGGTTTGGCTTTTGTGGGCATAGTCTGAGCTGAAGCAGCCTTTCTCTTTGATGAGGCTCGCTTGGAAGAAGGCTTCACTGATGAACTAGGGCTAGGCACCTGTTTGGAAACAGTTTCCTCAGGTTCTGATTCTTTAGGCACCTTTTCTGGGGCTTGTTCTGGAACAGCTTTTCTCTTGGTTTGGGTGCTTTGGGTTGTGGTTGATGGAGACTGGGTAGATTCTTTAGTGGATTTGGTAGAGGCTTTTACAGTAGAAGGTTCAGGTACTTGTTTAGGCTGGGAAGAACTAGAGAGTGAACCAGAACTGCGGGTTCAAGGTCTACGAACAAGTGTGGGAACAGGTTTTGAAGTGGTGGTTCTAAACCGACGTCTAGGCCCCCACTCACCTGATTTAGTTTTTTGGAAGGGCTGCGGTTGGGGGACCTCTATGGTTGACTTAGACCCATCAGTGTTAGTCTCCTCAAGGTCTTCCACTCGATTCAAATTTATGATGGGGTCATCCATTATGTAAAAGAAAACAGGGGCAGACCCTGTTCGGGTTTTCCTCAGTTCAGGAACAAGTTCAGACCCTGTTCATGTCATATCAGACTCAGCCAGACTCTTGTTGGTTTCAAAGACACCCTTAAACTCAGTCGGTTTCACATTGGGGTCAAACAACTCCAAATCCCAACCAAACACCGGTGGAACATTGTCCAATTTCAGCCCCACCGTTCGCAAGTCCAGACATTTCAAAAATCCAAAAGTTTTAGAGTAAATCGGCAAAGGGGGTAGAGAATCAAACCCCATACCTCTGATTTGTGTAGTCGCGGCCGTCGCAGACAGGAGCAGAGCAATGGGTGTTGGTGGCGACGCCACGCGTGGGCGCTTCGGGACTAAAGCATGAGACATGGTGGTGCTGCGTTTGTTGCTGCCAGAATTCGCCATTGATGTTGAAGAGGAGCTCGAGTTTTTGGAGATTTAGGGTTTAGGATTGAAAGAGAGAGAGAGAGTGAAATTGAGAGGGTTCGAGGTGACTAGGGCGTGACGTGAGCAAGCAGGAAGTTAAGGGGGTACTTTCTTCCAACCGAAAAGAGGAGTATTAAATCTCCCAGTCACGCACGTTTCAACAAAAGTCAACAACTGAATTAACTATCTGATTTGCACAGAGTGACAAACAGTGGCCATACCTGTTCTTGGTGCTTGTTCCTGCAGTCAATTGCTTGGTAACATGGGATAATAAGGGCAATATCATCATACCTCAACAAGTGTCAACAAGCTGTATTCCACACATGTGCTAAATATAGCACCAAGTTTGACTGCAATCAATAATTTCAACAAGCTTGACCTGAAAAGCCCTTTAACTAGACAAGCATTGGGGTTTAATTAAGCATTCTCAAGTCATTTTAATTAGACCCAGTTCCAATCTGTTCCTCTCAAACTGTTCTCTACTTAGTGCCTTGGTGAAAATATCAGCAATTTGTTTATTAATGGCACAGAAGTTCATTGAAACCAAGCCTTTTTCAACATTATCTCTCAAAAAGTGATGACGAATGTCAATATGTTTGGTCCTTTTATGTTGACAGGGGTTTTTGGAAATATTAATTGCACTTGTATTATCACAAAATATGGGAATGCGTCCCGTGTCAACAAAAAAAATCTTTGAGTTGTTGCCTTATCCGCAGTAGTTGAGCACAACAAGAAGCAGCTGCAATATATTCAGCTTCTGCTGTGGACATGGCAACTGGGTGTTGTTTCTTGGTTGCCTAAGATACCAAACAGGGTCTAAGGAAGTGAGCCATACCTGAGGTACTTTTTCTATCAACCAAGAAACACTTCCTCTTTAAGATATCCGTTAAGGAATGCACTTTTGACATCCATCTGATATAATTTGATCTCCATGTGGGCTGCAAAAGCTATCAAGATTCGAATGGCCTCAATCCTTGCAACAGGTGCAAAGGTTTCTTCATAATCAATGCCCTCTTCTTGGTTGTACCCTTGAACCACCAGCCGGGCCTTATTTCTGGTGACTGTTCCGGACTCATCAAGCTTGTTTCGGAACACCCACTTGGTGCCAATGATTGATCTGTCTTCCGGTTGAGGTACAAGATGCCACACCTTGCTCCTTTCAAACTGATGAAGCTCCTCTTGCATTGCTGTAACCCAATCTGAATCTATAAGAATTTGGTGCTTCCATGGTTGTAGAGTAAGCGGATCCACAGACACGCTTTCTACTCTTGCTTGGATACTTGGGGGAACAGGTTCAGAAACTGTTTCGGAGCCTGTTCCTGAGCCTGATTTGAATCCTCTTCCCGAGCCTGTTCTGGAGCCTGTTTCTGGAGTGTTAGGCTGGTTTTGTTCCAAACTGGGTTCAGCAATACTTCCCCCTGTTTGGTTCAGACCTTGCCCATCTTCCAAGGAAACAGCTCCAAGCCCTGATTCCTCCTCGGGATACTTACCTTCTTCATGTGTGAGCAACGAATTTTTCTTAGTAAGGCCTAGTTCGAAATCATCATCCTGTGCATCAACCTCAACTAGAAAGTTAGTTTCATCAAAAAGTACATGCACACTTTCCTCAACACACAAGGTTCGCTTATTGAATACTTTGTAAGCCTTACTGTGTGAGGAGTAGCCAAGAAATATCGCCTCATCACTCCTTGGATCAAATTTTCCTAAGGCATCCTTCCCATTATTATGCACAAAACATTTACAACCAAATACTCTCGAATGCATAAGATTGGGTTTTCTACCTTTGAGAAGCTCATAAGGAGTTTTGTTTAGAATGGGTCTGATCATGCATCTATTTATGATGTAACATGATGTGTTCAAAGCTTCGGCCCAAAAGTTTCTAGGAAGACCACTAACAACAAGCATTGTTCTAGTCATGTCTTCTAGAGTACGATTTTTTCGTTCTACCACCCCGTTCTGCTGGGGTGTTTTTGGGGCTGAAAAATTATGATCAACACCATGCTCATTACAATAGTCAATAAAGCTCGAATTTTCAAATTCTTTACCATGATCAGACCTTAGGCACACCAATGAGTGTCCTACTCTCTTTTCAGTCTTTTTAATGAATGCAAGAAATTTTTCATAAGTTTCATCTTTAGAAGCCAAAAACAAGGTCCATGTAAAACGAGAGTAATCATCCACTATCATAAGTACATACCTCTTTCCACCTCAACTTGTGATCCTCATAGGACCACACAAATTTACATGTAGCATATGAAGAGGTCGGGTAGTGCTAACACAGTTTTTCCGTTTAAAAGAAGTTTTGACTTGTTTACCCCTGGCACAAGCATCACATTCCTTGTCATCATTGAATTTGATGGAAGGTAGTCCAACTACTAGGTCTTTAGTATTAAGTTTATTCAAGAGTGAGAGACTCGCATGACCTAGTCTCTTGTGCCAAAGCATGACATCATTATTTAAAGCACTTAAACAAGTCGAATTGTTTTGGGGAAGTGAGAGAATACTTACTTTATACACATTTTTGTGTTGCTTCCCCCTCAACACAACATCTCCTGTGTGGATATTGACGACCAAGCATTGTTTTGAAGAAAACACCACTAGGTTATCTTTATCACACAGTTGGGACACGCTGAGTAGATTATGTTGTAATCCATCCACCAGATATACATTATCAATTGTATGGGGGAGTGACTCACCTATCTTACCTATACCGACAATTGTCCCTGATTTGCCGTTTCCAAATACCACACTTCCTCCATCAGAGGCTGTAAGTGAGAGGAGGTTTGATTTTTCACCAGTCATATGCTGTGAACAACCGCTATCCACATACCACAATTGGTTGTTTGCTGAGTTGTTTGCTCGGTTGTTCCCCCTCACTTTTAGCCTGCAAAACAAATTAGGGGTTAGTTTTGGGAACCCAGATCCACTTGGGTCCCATTCTTTTTGAAGTGCAAATCTCATCTTTTCTAACACATATTTGTTTTACATGAATCAAGTTCTTTTCCATGGCATACCTTCTTATAGGACAAGTGTACTGATAATGCCCTGTTTTACCACAATGAAAACACACAATATTTTCTGATAATCCTACATATTTTCTATTAACAGGGTAATCAGTACGCTTAGTCACAAAGCCTAATCCTCTTTTGCCCTGGTTACAGTGAGTGTTCAGCCAATTCAGTGCTTGTGAGGACCTATTCTAGTGCTTGTTTGCAGCAAGGTCTGATTCTACTTGTTTTATCTTTTCAAGCAATTTACTATTCTCAACAAGTAGGGATTCAACCTTCTGTTTCAGTTCAAGAGACTCATTTTCAAGCTTAGTAAGGTTAGAAACAAAGGCTTCTTCTTTCATGCTTAAGGTCTCTTTGGATTTATTGAGGTCTTCATGCAAAACAATATTCTTCATATCAGTTTCAATTTTTTCATTTTTAAGAATTTTGTTTTCATGCTCTAATTCTCTAATATCCTTTTTTAGCTCAGAACATGTATCCTTTAACATGCAGTTTTCAGAATTAATAGCATCACACTCATCCATCAAGGTAAATAATAACTCTTGAAGTTTTGCTTTATTTATACCACGTACCTTATCCTTAAGCTGGGCTAGGCTGTCTATAGGCTCATCGTCTGAGTCAGAATCACTTCTGGCCATAAGAGCTACAGCAGCTTCATCTTCTTCAGTCCCTTCCTCATCCTTGGTAGAATCACCCCAAGCCGCAAGCATTGCCCTTGAGAAGCGATTGGCAGAACTGTTTCCATCCTGTTTCTTGCCTTGTTCCCTGAACTGTTCGGGCTCTTGTTCCTCTTTCAGCAGTGGACAGTTTTTCACAATGTGATCATGTTTACCACATTTGAAATATCCAGTGAACTGTTCCCGGTTATTATTTCTGGGCTTGCTGAGGTTCTTCTTTTTGTTGTTCTCTTTGACCTTTTTGAAGAACTTCTTGAATCTTCGGGTGATCATGGCCAGTTCTTCTTCATCAAGGTTCGAGCAATCCTCTTCCAAAGCCTTTAGAGCAAGGCCTTGGTCTCTCTTGGTCTCCTCTTTCAGTTGAGAGCTTCTTCTAAGCTCATAAGTTTGGAGATTACCAATAAGCTCGTCTAAGGTGATTTTATTCATATCCTTGGCTTCTTGGATGGCCGTGACTTTGGCCTCCCATGACTGTGGCAAAAATCGTAGGATTTTCCTCACCAACTCCTCGGTGGTGAAGGACTTGCCGAATGATTTTAGCTCATTAGTGACATGGGTGAAACGGGTGTACATCTCCATCACCGTTTCTTTATCACCCATCTCAAACAGTTCATATTTTCTCATAAGAAGCTCAATTCTCGATTGTTTTACCTGATTTGTACCTTCATGAGCTACTTGCAAGGCATCCCAGATTTCTTTGGCTGACTCACATTCGGAAATGCGAGTATACTCATCAGGACCAAGACCAAAATACAAGAGTTTTTTGGCCTTTGCATTCTTTTCCATCATCTTGAAATCTTCGGAATTGAACTCTTCAGGCTTTTTGGGAACTTTGCTTCTATCTTCGATCACTTTTGTGGGAATGAGTGGTCCACTCTTGACAAGCATCCATAACTCGTAGTCCTCAGCTTGAATGTAGTTTTCTATTCGATTCTTCCACCAACTATAATGTTGACCATTAAAGTATGGTGGTCGAGTTATGGATTGCCCCTCAAGCATGCCATGTGGTGTACTCATGTTTAGGATCTCTCAAGATGTTAATCTTTTAGATGAGAACCTGCTCTGATACCACTTGTTAGAATTGAGAGTACACTAACACAAGAGGGGGATGAATTATGTTGGTAGATTTTCGCAATTTCTGGGAACAGGCTTGGGACTTGTTTGGGCAGACTGTTTGTAACGTGCACAGAAAGTATAAAACAGCGAAATAATTGAAAGATGAGAACACAAGATTTTTTACGTGGAAACACCTCGAGCCCAACCGAGGCAAAAACCACGACCTACCCCTGTAGGATTTTCACACACTTCCACTAAACGGACTAAACACGTTACAAAGGTAACCTTCACTGTTACAATTGCAACACACATAATTGTCTACCCTTAGACTGGTTACACACTACGTCCTAGTCTCTCAGACTTGGACACACTCACGTAATCGTCTCCCCAAGACGAATTACACACGTCCAAAGCCTCCCTAGACTTGGACATACTCAACTGTCACTTTGATGAAAGAAGAGAATAAAAACACCTTACTTTTGTGCTTCTAACTAAGCAAATGTAAGGTACAATTTTTGCTCCTAGTATGCCAAGGAAGATGACTCAATTTTCACACACACTTTGAAGGTTTTTCTGAAAATATGATTTGCAAGTTAAATCCCTAGAAAAACCATGTAAAAACTTTCTCAAAAATATTTATGAAATCGTGTGCAAAGCCATGTATAAAACCGTGTGTGTGTGTTCAATGAGGAGGTGGAGAAGCTCCTTAAATAGTAGAGGGCAACAAGATCTTTTTGTGTGCTTGATCCACAAGTATAAGATCTTTTTGCTCCTAAAAAGATTATGGAAAGTGACTAATATTTTCAGTAGCCAAATCCTGAAATTTCTTATCTTCTTATTCATATTCCAAAAATAAGAGTTTGATTTATTTTGTAAAAGATTTCCCTTAAAAAGCTAGACTCAAAATCTCATAATATATTTTCAAAGCCAAAGATTAACTTATCCTGGGTTTAATGATAACAGAAAATTTATCTCAAATATTTTCAAAAACGTCAGCCCAAGATTTGGAAAAAAACTGTGAAAAATCATTTTGGGTTGAAAACAGTCTGAACCCTGATCTCAGAACTGATCTGAGACAGTGTTCTTAAAAATCATTCAAGGTAATGTTAAATCGAGTTCTTCCAAGTGGCATATTAACAAGAATCTAAGAAAATAAAACCTATAACAAACCAAGACTCTTGTTGAATCCACCGGATAGCATCTATAGGATCTTGACTTGTTACTTCAATGCTGTGGTGTTACTCAAAACTGTTTCCTAAACTGTTCCTGGAGTTCTTCATGTCTTTGATGTGCTTTAAGTTCTTTTCCATTCAGCTGTTCTGAGGACCTGCTCTTAAGACCTGTTCTCGACCATGGTTAATCAAGCAATTTCAAAGTTTTCCAAATAGTATTTGGAACTTGTTCGATCAACACACTAAAGTGTATATTCCATTTGTGTTTGTTATCATCAAAACCTTACATTACATAATGATGGGGTCAATAATTTCCCAACAATTTACTAGTTACTTGGCAAGAAAATTTCAAGTTGATGCATATATAAAACGAATTTATGTACGACATTAAACATATTAATGTTTTTACAACAAATTCATGCATTCAGAATTAAAACTAATTAGAAATTTTAGTTCAACTAATGAACTAATTACATGAACTATATCAACTTGTATAGAATCATAAATCAACTAAAAATATGCCATGACTAATAATATCAATATTTGTGTTAAAGTCAAAAATAAAATGATAAAAAGACTTTGAATTACAAAAAAGGATCTTTACAAACCCGAGGCCCCCCTCCCTCTAAGAGATTGACCTTTTCTCTCTCTACCTCAAGCCCCTGTAGACTCTCTCACTCTAAAAGCAGCCTCGCTCTCTCTCTCTCTGAACTCTTATCCACGCCGGGAAACTTAGAGCTCATAGCTCCTCGTTCTTCCCTCGCTGCTATAAACGGCCACCTTAATCTAGTTTTCTACGACAACCAAGCTATGGCTGCCAAACCACCCCAAAATACCCAGATGATGCAAGAATAATCACCCCTCTGCCTCAAATCGAGGGCTCACGACCTCAGATCTAGCCTCTCAAGTTGAAAACAACACAGCCAGAGCATAGATCGGCCAAAACCGAGTCTGGGGATGCGGCTTATGTGCTACTGAGATGGTGGCGCGTACGCCTCACGTGCCTTCAAGACAATGGATTTCAAAGTTTTCTGGTCGGTGACGCATAGATTGGTGGGTTGAGGGGCTGAGGAGGAAGAAGAAAGCCGAAAATAGCCTTCGTCGGAGGCGCATGACATACACGCGCCACCCTTCCGGGCGGCTTTTTGATGGGTATGTATCGATTTATCAAATCGTCTTCTTGCCTTTCTCAATTCTTGGGTTTTTTAATAAAAAATTTGGAGTGTTAGAGGTACCGGTTGCCATCTCCGTGGGCCACTTAGGCCTCACAGAGGCCGTTGGCGGCGCTACCATGTACTGGTGGTGTTGAGGGAGGAGGGTAGGCCTTGGGTGTACAAAGTAGGGTCTTGGGTTCATATGCTTGATTTAGTGGTGAATTAGAGGGTCGAGGCCATTATTAAGAGTTTGTCGGTCAAAATGTTAAGGAGAGTAAGGGTGCGAGGAAAGCAGAGGCAACTCAGTACATGAATTCATTTAGCAATTCAGACAGTCATGTTTGCATAAATTCAAACTAGCATTATTAGCAAAATTAGAACGAACTAATCACATACACTAATCTTAAACAAATTAATCGGGGTCAAGACTGAGCAACAATGGCTCTGATACCACTGTTGGGAAATCAAGGACGTACCTTAGAGATGCGGAAGCGTAAGAATCTGCTGCTTGGTAATTGCCCACGTGCTGTTGAACCGGGTTGACGGTGGCTACTAGAGTCACCGTATCATATCACGCTCCAAACCCGAACATCGGCGATGGCTAGGTTGTGATGGAGAGAAGGCAGAGAGATTGAGTCATACGGAGAATGCTTCTTATCATGGTTGTCTTACTTCCTGATCAGTTTCCCCTCTTTTATAATAGCACATAGTATATACAGAATTAGGGAATTAATTACTTAATTAATCTTCTTGTAACCGCTAAATCAATGTTCATTATTTTGTAATAATGTGATCGTTACTTTTCCGGTCAACATCAGCCATGCTGGCTCTGTTGGTGCTGCTCGAGCATGCTCTCAGAGTGCAGGAAATCATGTCAGAAAGTGGTACTAGTTTTTAAAACCTAAAGTCACAAAAGTATACTAGTGGAAAATGGTGTGGGGCAGTTGGCTTGGGAAAGACAAAAATTTATCCTGTCTTGACTGCCTTGCCGCAGGAACTACGCTACGAAAGGGAGGGTTGCGAGTTTTAGATTAGTGTGTATTCTATTCATCACCGGGGGGGACTCGTGTAGCCGCATATTTTTCAAATACTCCTTTTACAATTGTTGCATCGGGGCATGTGCTCAGTTGGTCTAAGATGGCTAGAATGCAAAGGACCTTTTAGCATGAGCTACAATGGTATGCTAATCAATGCAAGGACTCATCTTAGGTCAGTAATTGGGGTAAAACTGTATTTGTTGGTGCAATTTATGAGGTTTTGAGAGGGCGCAACTGCAGGAAATATCAATAGAAGCAGAAGTGTGGGTGATATTGTTAGATCTATTGTTTAACAATTTGTATTAGAGTCAATACTTATCTAGTGAACTGGATGTGTTAGTTATGCTCAACTGATATATATACTATTTCTTTTTTGGGAAACTAATGTTAATTATTATTCCCCCCCCCCAAAAGAATTATTCTATAAAAAACTCTACTAAATCACATATTTTTTTGGGTAGGGGAGGGGGGAGGGTGAGGATAGTAATGTGAACTAAAAGAAAAATAATGGACTCTATTTACAGCATTAGCCTCTTGAAAGAATAACATTCTCTTTTGTTAATTGGAACTCCCCTCTAATTAGGGTGGATTCAACTATTCAAGTATTCAAAGGTATAAATTGAGATGGGCCTTCAACTAGCAAAATCTCAAATTGAGATGGAGGCCTTTTTATTCTTTTTCTCATATTTTAGTTTGGGCAACTCCATTCTAAAACAAACAAACAAAAAAAACAAGTTTGCGCAACTTCTTAAGATAGACCAAATGGTCAACATTATCGCTTCGTTTTTTGTACTTGGGCCGAAATTCAACAGTTTATTATATTCTTATTTTGCAAAGGCAAAAACTAATGAGATCTTCTCCAGGTGACTAAAATTAGAATTAGGTAATAGGTCATGTCAGGTCGGATTTATGTTCATATCGAACTAAAATGAGTTGAGAATTTCTTGATCTGAACCTAACCCATTTATTAAATGGGTTGAAAAACCTTGACTCATTAATTTTTAAACGGGTTAACCCGCTTAATCCGTTTAGGATAAACAAGTCTAGTTCAGCCTCTTAATTACTCGTTTACGCATTTAATATTTTTAATTAACAAGTAATTACACAGCGTCAAAATTAAGTTCACATATCAAGTTAAATGATTACTCCCTAAACTCCAGGTTCATCATAATTCACATTTTTTAAAAAAATTTGGATTCTTAGTTGTCTAACAGAAAGGTAAACAGATAAATAACAAATAGAAAAAAGAGTTTATTTGTTTAACTTATTTAATTAAACAGGTTCAATAAATACTTTTTTGTGTCAAGAATCTCGACCTGAACCTAACCCATTTAATTAAATAGGTTGAATGTGTCAACCATTTAATTAAACGGGTAGAAAATTCATACCCAAACCCGCTTAACTTTGTGTCGATTTTGGGTCGGTAATCGTGTTGGGTCAACTTTGCCCAGCTCTAATTAAAATTGAGATTCTAAGTATATTAGGTCCCAGTCATTTTCAGGTTTAATTCTCCCTTCTCTTTGAATGTTATTGTACTACCTTCATAACTCATTTGAACCAAATAATAATAATAATAATAATAATAATAATAATAATAATAATAATAATAATAATAATAATAATTTGCATAGAGGCGATTTATTGACCTGGAAAAAGTTTATGGGATTGTACAGAGATAGAAAGGTGGATCTTCATATGGTGTTCATTGACCTAGAAAAAGCCTATGATAGAGTTCCGCGTGAAGTATTATGGATATGCTTGGAAAAGAAAGGAGTGATACCTGGGTATATTCAAGTTATTAAGGATAAGTACAAGGGAGGTAGGACGAGTATTAGGTCACCAGAAGGGGCTACCTATGACTTTTTCGTTGGTATGAGCTTGCATCAGGGTTCCGCTTTAAACCCTTTTCTTTTAACTCTAGTTATGGATGAACTTACAAAAAGGATTCAAGATGAGTTACCATGGTGTATATTATTCACAGATGATATTGTTCTTATTGATGAGACCAGAGAGGGAGTTAATGACATGTTGGAGCGATGGAGCCATATACCGGAGTCTAGAGGTTTTAGAGTAAGTAGATCGAAAACTGAATACCTTCATTATTGTTTCAGTGGAAGGTAGATGTGGAGGGAGAAGTCATTATTGATGGGATGACGAAACCGAAGGTCGAGAAGTTTAAATATCTAGGCTCGATTATTCAACAAAATAGGGATATTGACGAAGATATTAACCAGTGTATAAAAGTGGGTTGGCATAAATGAAAGTATGCTTCAGGTATGCTGTGTGATAAGAGGATGCCTTTAGGATTAAAAGGTAAAGTTTATCGTATGGTAGTTAGACCGGCTGTACTATACGAATCGAAGTGTTAATCTATAAAAAAGACACAGGTCCAAAGGTTAATGGTAGCAGAGATGAGAATGATTAGGTGGATGTGTGGTTATACAAGAATGGATAGAATTAGAAATGGGGTAATCAGAGATTTAGTTAAAGTGGCTCCCACGGAAGATAAGATGAGAGAAACAAAACTCAAATGGTTTGGCTATGTGAAAAGAAGGAGTGTGGACGTTGCAGTGAGGAGATGTGAGAGGATTAACATCCTCGAAGATAAAAGAGGGAGGAGATGACCAAAGAAGAGTTTGAACAAGGTGACTAGAGAGGATTTAAACATTGTAGGATTGACGGAGGACATGGCTTAGGATAGGAGACTAGGGCGGGATAGGATTGAGATCTTAGATCACATAAAGTTGGTTTGGTTGTGGTTTTTTCGGTTGCATAGGGTAGGTTTAGTTGTGGTTTTTTTCATATGTCGTGTTTGTATGTAGCTAGTACATACATTTGGGAAGAGACACTATCTGCCTACGTCTGTTTGTCAAGGTATAGTACCTTCCTCTACTTTGTTATACGTATGTTGTACATATATTTACATAGTTACGGCCATATGATTTATTAGTATTTCTTAGTTCATTCCGTGCTGCGAATCACTATTTTTTTTCCATTAATGTTTTCGTAAAATCCTTCTTTTATAAAATGTTTTCATAAAATCATTGTTTTTGTGAGTCTCTTGCATTCAGCCTCTCTACGGGCAGTGATGCTAGTAGTAGTAAGGCTGACTACATCTGGATCTCTCCAGATCCCGCGAAAGCAGGACCCACACTGAGAGGTGGCGTTATTGTTGTAATAATTTACAAATGCAAAACAGGTGCTTGTTTTGTTTCAATGCTTTCTTTTTTATTTTTTTAAGAATATTAAGATGATAACGTTGATAATGAACAATTATATTATAAAGTCTATACTTACTGATTAAAAATAAAGTAGTAAATACATTAAATTCTTTGTCAATCCTATCTAATTAGCTGAGTATTAGCTAAATCGATGAGCAGTGGCTCTTCCATAGCGTCATCCTAGCTTTTAGTCCTAAAACTTAAAACTTTTCAGAATCTGCATCAAGAGAGAAGATGCAATATGAATTTTCGATCTATGAACCGTATCTATAATCCATTATTAAGTTGTTATACTTTATTATTTGTTATCATGCATCTTATGTTTCTACATTATATAAGGACACACATACACACACACACACACACACACACACACACACACACACACACACACACACACACACACATATGTATATGTATAAGGATATAGACACACATGCACACACACACACACACACACACGCACGCACACACACACACACGCACACACATACAGTACCTATCTAATGAGAGCACCTACTTTTAATGAGAGATGAGAGTAGTTAATTCCCACCATTAGATCTAAACCAACGCCCCAGATTTAACCGAATTTAGTTACCAAATTAATAAAATAAAAGCAGTTAGAATTGAAAGGGGAATAGATTCTCTTTCCTCCTCTCTCCTTTTAATTGCTGAACCCTTCTCTCTCTAGCCTTAAGAACATAAATCACGGCTACATCTTAGTGCTTGCGATTTGGTACAATTGTTGATAAAATTACGATTTGGTACTGTCATTGATGAAATTACGATTTAGTACTATTCTTGATAAAATTACGATTTGCTGCAATCGCTGAAACCTTTTAATCGGTAAATCTGGGAAGGAGACAATCGTTCACCGACAATCGTCGATAAAATTTGGGAAGTGGAAATTACAACTTGCTAGATTTAATTACGAACGGCTGTAGCCTGTGGATTTAATTACGAACGTCACCTCTTGTAATTTGTCTTGTGCTTGCTCTCAACAACCATCACTAACGTCACTGCCCTATACTATTAGCAACTATGTCTGGTTAGTTTTATTTTTCACAATAATAGTGTTGTACGTTTTTGGTTGATCATGATTGATGCTATGGGTTTTTGATTGTTGGAAATGTAAAACTCACTTCCTATTTCTTTTGATTTCTTATTGTAGGAAAGGATGATTCTCATAATTCTATGGTTCCAGTACTCCCATATGCTCTTGATTTGTCCAATTCGTATAATGAGATCTATCCCAGTTGTGACGAAGAGTTTAAGCCTCATTCAGGTATGATTTTCGACTCAATGGAATAAGGGGTAGAGTTTTACAAAAGATATGCACACCACGTTGGATTTAGTGTGCGACTGTCATCTGAAACAAAAAAAAAAGGAGTCATACATTGGAAATATTGTGTTTGTGCAAAAGAAGGTTGCCACCAAGAAAAAGAACCTCAATGATAGAATTAGAAGTGTCAATTGATATTAATGTCATAGATGGCACTAATGCCGTGCAAAAATTACATGAAAGTTGAGTCAAAGCAAAAAAAAAAAAAAAAAAAAAAAAGAGAGAAAAAAGAAACCTCCATAACTAGAGAAGGTGTATGACACGTTGTATGACATTATATCCAATGGACACTTCTAATAGCGAGTATTAGCTAAATCGTCTGAGCGTGGCTCTTCAATAGCGTCATCCTAGCTTTTAGTCCTGGAAAACTTAAGAACTTTCAGAATCGCATCAAGAGAGAAGATGCAATATGCAATTTTCGATCTATGAACCGTATCTATAAATCCATTTATTAAGTGTTCCACTGGATTATTTTGTTATCATGCAATCTTATGTTTATACATTATATAAGGACACACACATATGTATATGTATAAGGATATAGACACACATGCACACACACACACACACACACACGCACGCACACACACACACACGCACACACATACAGTACCTATCTAATGAGAGCACCTACTTTTAATGAGAGATGAGAGTAGTTAATTCCCACCATTAGATCTAAACCAACGCCCCAGATTTAACCGAATTTAGTTACCAAATTAATAAAATAAAAGCAGTTAGAATTGAAAGGGGAATAGATTCTCTTTCCTCCTCTCTCCTTTTAATTGCTGAACCCTTCTCTCTCTAGCCTTAAGAACATAAATCACGGCTACATCTTAGTGCTTGCGATTTGGTACAATTGTTGATAAAATTACGATTTGGTACTGTCATTGATGAAATTACGATTTAGTACTATTCTTGATAAAATTACGATTTGCTGCAATCGCTGAAACCTTTTAATCGGTAAATCTGGGAAGGAGACAATCGTTCACCGACAATCGTCGATAAAATTTGGGAAGTGGAAATTACAACTTGCTAGATTTAATTACGAACGGCTGTAGCCTGTGGATTTAATTACGAACGTCACCTCTTGTAATTTGTCTTGTGCTTGCTCTCAACAACCATCACTAACGTCACTGCCCTATACTATTAGCAACTATGTCTGGTTAGTTTTATTTTTCACAATAATAGTGTTGTACGTTTTTGGTTGATCATGATTGATGCTATGGGTTTTTGATTGTTGGAAATGTAAAACTCACTTCCTATTTCTTTTGATTTCTTATTGTAGGAAAGGATGATTCTCATAATTCTATGGTTCCAGTACTCCCATATGCTCTTGATTTGTCCAATTCGTATAATGAGATCTATCCCAGTTGTGACGAAGAGTTTAAGCCTCATTCAGGTATGATTTTCGACTCAATGGAATAAGGGGTAGAGTTTTACAAAAGATATGCACACCACGTTGGATTTAGTGTGCGACTGTCATCTGAAAC
>JAKOGI010003629.1:27500-47219 GCA_029747015.1 Carnegiea gigantea | reverse complement strand
TATATATATATATATATATATATATATATATATATATATATATATATATATATATATATATATATATGGTTGTATCTATGCGTATGAATGTATATGTGTGGATGTATGTATATGTGTGTGTGTGTATGTTTCAAAAGAAACTTACTTGAATGGTGTTGACGCATGGACTTAAGTGTAGCTGATGTGTCAGCTGATTATACGCACTTACGTGTCCTCCCTCGATGACCTGCACGAAGGTCAACCTCAGGTGTTCAGGCTTAGGAGGAATTTGGGAAGTTAATACAGAGAACAAAGATTAGACACACGCACAGAGAGAAAGAGGGAGAGAGAGAGCGAGAAAGAGAGAGAGAGAGAGAGAGAGCGAGAGAGAGAGAGAGTTGGTGAGATTATCAAGTTGTTTGAAGTAATAAGTACAAAATGAAAGAATGGATCCCCCCCCCCCAAAATACGGAAAGGTTAGGTATTTATATCCTTGAGGTTGCCACTAAGGAGTAGGAGGGTAGTTTCCCCATTAAGGAGGTTAAATTATCATTATGCCCTCCAACCTCCTTCGATCAACATGAGGTCAAGTATGGCCCCATATTAACTTAGTCAGCGCTATGTGTCATGTTCTTATTGGACAAGTCATCATATATCCCAATTATTTAGCCCCTCACATCTTCACGGAACGCTTCGCAAGGTGTTCGGATAAGTTGTGGATTCACGTTGTCTTTTCTCTTAAAGAATTATAAATATGCTGACTGCCTTCATTTCAGGTCGTACTCATCTACATATTCATAATGCCAAAGCACCGATTCCCCTTTCTTGGAGGCGAGGAGGATGCCGAGCTCCTCTTATCATGATTTGACTTTGGAAAACTTTGTACAAAGCCCCTGACTCCTCTGCCTAGACCACTGCCTCCTCATTGGTCATCGCTCTGCCCGCTCTTCATAAAACCCAAAGTTCAACACTACACGCATGAGGTTAGGATTCCCGAGATGATGCAATTGGTCTTCTATGTCCCCATTCTTTAAGAGGCAACTGGTGTCCAAATCATCTCTCCTCTTATAGCCCAAAATTTAACTGAGGCTCTCGAGAGGTTCTACTGGGAGTGTTTTGAGATTTGGTTGGATGCCAATGGTGACCAACTAGTTCTATGCTACGAGCAATAGGTGGGCACCACTATCGTGGTTGATTGTGAGGTTGTGGAAAGTTCAATATCTTCAACATTTCCGCTTCGTCTTTGCAAGGAAAAAGTTGTCAACCCCTTGGTTGAAGAATCAGGTGTTATCCCGAGGCAAAAATGACTCTTTCTGAAGGAGAAGGAAAGCATTCCCTAGTTCAAATAGGGAGTTTAGCTCAACTTTGCAAACTTAATATCCAATCAACCACCGCCTCTCATTCGTCGCCGTGGAGTCGAAGCACTTTAGCATTTTTATATATGTTTCCGCTTGCTTGTAATGGGCGCATATGCCCTTGTTTAATGCATATCTGTGTTGGGACATCAATACTTTTGTTGCCGTTTTTTGCTCATTTTTACCGTGTACTTGAAGTTTTCACCATCAATGAAATGTCAAGCTTTGTTAACATGACTTTGCATGACATTTCCATGTGTCATTACTGGTGGGCATTAGACCTTACACTTTTCCTTGTTTGATTCGGTGGATTTCTTTTTGATAATCTGATAATGGTTGTTGAATTAGAGAGTACACAACCACAAGAGGGGGGTGAATTCTGGTGTCCGATTTTCACAATTTGCTGACAAACAGTCTTACACCCTGTTCGCACAGGTTGTTTCTGAGATAAGCAGAAGCGAAAATCCAACAAAATTGAATGCGGAAATAATGGACACAAGATTTTTACGTGGAAAACACCTCTAGCCCAACTGAGGTTAAAAACTACGACCTACCTCGTGTAGGATTTAAACACTTCACTAAACGGGCTAATCACGTTACAATAGTAACACGCCTTGTTATAACTTGTAATACACGTAACTTGTCTTCCCTAAGACGAGTTACCCCACGTCCAAAATCCCCTTGATTTGGATACACACTCTTCTCACTCTTGTGAAAGAAGAATATAAAGGAAAAACACCCTATTACAATGCTTCTCAACTAAGCTAATATAGGGTACAATGAAGTCCTAGTATGGCAACTTTGAAAGCTCAATTAATTCACTCACAAGGCTCGGTTTTCTTTTCAAACGTTTTAGCTCATGAACTCAGTTTTTTTCTCTTTGAAAACCGATGTGTCCAAGATTGTAAGAAGCCGCCTTTTATAGTGCTTGGAACACAATTCATCAAATTTTTGGAAACTAAAAAATCTGAAGAATATAGATTCCTTTACCCACAAGGGATGGAAAAACTATTTTTGAAAATTTTGGAAACTAAAATCCTAGAGAAAATAGAATCCTTTAGCTACAAGGGGTAAGGTGACATGAGCTGAAAACACTTCCTGAACCGCGTGCATAAGGCGGTGTTCTTTAGCAGCTAGCCCATGTTTTTCTCAACTACCTTATCCACTTGCCAAAAAATTGGATATTCTTTTTATTCAAAAAGATTTTGCAAATCCCTTAAGATTTTTGATAACCGTTTTTTAGGGTAAAATACTCCATAAAAAAATCTTTATTGCAAATCTTTGAAGAAGCTGCTCAAAATCCAAAAGATAAAAATCGTGCAAAGCAGTTTTTTCGCAGCTTATTCTGAAAACACCCTGATCGCCCTGTTTCCAGGGTTGTTCTGAAGGGTGATCCGAAATATTTTCCGAAAAGCAAAACCGTCTCCAGTGAGTGGTAAATTAAAACTTTCTAATTGGCATATTAACAAGAGTCTAAAAATATAAACCCAAATCAAATCAAGACATCTTGTTGTAACCACTAGTCATCTTGTAGAACGACTTTGCTGCAAACACTTCACAGAATATGCTTCAAACACCGCACGGAACCTGTTTGTCATAGCTGCACATATCTTGTGTTTCAAACACTTCTCAGGACATGCTTCAAAACACCTCACAGAACCTGTTCCTCACAGGCGTTCTTACATTGCTAACTTGAGTACTTGTTCTTGATAAACCATTAGTCAAGCAGTTTTAATACATTGAGAACAGCAGTAAGGGCTTGTTTGGAAAGCCTGTTTGGAGCAACAGCAACAACACTTGGATCTGTTATCATCAAAACTTTATACATTCTAATAAATTCCCCCTTTTTTATGATGACAAACCAAGTGACCATATTGGCTTTCAAGGACAATTGAAGTGATTAGTGCCAATTATTTATAGGACCGACAATTCACATGAAGCAGTTAGTATCGAAAGAGTGTAAGAAATTTAACTCATCCATGGCAAATCTAAAACAATATTGGTCATCCTATCTTCCCCCTTTTGGCATCATTAAAAAGTAGGGGCGAACAGTCAAACAGAGGGTGTTTGCTATCACCACCACTTGGGTAATGGAAGAAAGTCAACAGGCGATACACTCAAGTGTTTTGGTGCGGTAATGAGATTGGCCATCCTAGTCACACACAAGCAGTTCACAACAAAAAACAAGCAAGACAAAGCCAATCAAAAAACAAGATATCCTGTCATTCATCAAAAGAGTGCAACAGAGTACAAACTGATTCACCAAGAGAAGTGAGAACAGGCTATGAGAACAACAGATGGGAACAGCCCATGAGGGGTGTTCAAGGAGCAGAAGGAGAAAATTTTGCTGAAAGTGAAGAGAGAAGGGCGAGGAGATCTGCATGGCGTTTTGCATTTAGAGCTTTTTCCTCATCCAGGGCAGCCTTTACAGCGTTAAGCTCAGTACTGAGGCGAGAGTTTTCTTCCAAAGCAACCTCAAGCTTGGTTGAGGAACTGCCAGGAACAGGAGGACGGGGTGTTCTGGTCCCCTGTTCTGAGGCAGACCCTTCAATCAAAGCATACCCACACCCCATAAGGGTGTTACTCCTGATCTCATCAATGAACTGAGCGCCCACGTTCTTCTGCAGTGTCACCCCAAAGTGTTCAAATACACTAGTCAGAAAGAAGCCGTATCCCAGATCATGTTCCCTAGTGGTGTTTGCAATTCTTGCAATATGTCAAATCATGATGGCAGGAAGGTTAATTTGCACTTCCGTGTCCATCAGATCCATCAAACACTGATCCATGGCATCAGCAAGATTACGAACCTGGCCTCTGGGGATGACATTCTTGATGATAAACCAAAATAGCAATTGATGGAGCGATGTCATGTCCCCTTTCTTCACAGACTTGGGAGTTTGCAGGCTTGGTTGCTGGCTAAATTTCTGGGCGAGTTCCAGCAGCCTGGCTGTCCCTAGAATACTCTTGTCTTCCCTCACATATATATTAAAGCCTGTGGAGGGAATCCCCAGAATGTCCCCTAATATCTTCGCATCAAAGCGAAGCTGCTTCCCAATTAACAATACTTGTCACCACTCCTTCGGTGACAGTGCAGTTGGCATAGAACTCTGCTAACTCATGTACAGAACACCCCAGCTGGGTGTTTGTAAACAACTCATACCACCCCTGTGCATGCAGCTTGTGCAAAAACACCCCCAGTCGCTGTTCCTCAAAATATTTGACCTTTATAATTTTGCCCCTGACAACCCGTCTCTGAATCAATTGGGTCAGTTTGGCTGAGATTGCAGACGGGGTAGATTTCTTGGCTCATTTAGGTTGGGGCTCAGTAGGAGGGTCTTGGGTGGAGGCATGTTTGAGGGAGGCTTTTCTCTTAGGAGTTTTGAGGGGTGATGGCTTTGGTATAGGAAGAGGCTTATCCTCTGAGGACTCTGAGAACACGGGCGTGCCCTGTTTGAAGGCAGTGTTCTCAGTGTAGCTATCTGATGAAGGCTCAGAGGAGGAATCAATCTCCTCAACAACAGGGGCTGACTGTTTGGCAGGACAAGGAGTGGAGTGAAAAGCTATTCAAGCTGATTTTCTTGTGGGTCTGTTTGTGGGTTTGGCCGAAGAGGGGATTTGTGGTTTTGGTTTGACAGGGGGTTCACTTTTTGAGAGCGCTTCAGTCTGGCCGCTTTTAGGCCTTGATGGTGGTCGTGTTCTTAGTACTCTAGCACGCCTAGCCATAATTTTGTACCTTTTGCGTTTCTCACTGGTTTGTGTTACCGGTGTGGCTTGTGTAGGCTTTACAGGGGACTCCTCAATTTGACCACTACTTCCCCCTTTGTCTTTTGACAAATCCTCCCCTAGGTCATCCTTAAAAACTTCAGACCCTGTTTCTGACCATGTTTCCTGCTCAGGAAACAGCCCAAACGAATTGATGTCATCTAACCCATGGTCCAACAGAAAGAGTTCATCTAAAGCCCCAATTTCTCTTTCAGATGTCCCAACAAGTTCTTGGGGTTGACATGCGCCCGTTTCACCAAACAAAATCAATTCCCACCCAAATTCGTACGGGATGTCTTCCAATTTCAAATTCACTGTTCTAAGGTCGATACTTTTCAAAACCCCAAAAGGTTTATAGGCAATGGGTCGAGGAGGTTCAGTATTTTTACGTTCCATAAGGGCCGTCAGAAATTGTGTAGGTGCAATTGCAAGGCTGTGCCCTGTGTCTGGTTGCCCTGGGTCAAGGTCGAGGAGCTCTCGAAGTTAATGGGGACTGCCATTTTTCAGAGGAAGGAGAGAGATTAGGGTTTCTTGAACAGAGTTTCATAGAGTTTCAGTGGAGGTGAGAGATCTGAGCAAGAGAGCTTTAAAGGGAGAGAGAGACGTGCGAAATCTTTAAAAGATTTTGCCCGTTTTTGCAACGGATTTTAGCATATATTTAGGCCGCGCACGCCTCGGGAAGAGATTAGCAGTTTTTAATTTGTTGCACAAATTTGACAGACAAGAGGCGTACCTGTTTCTGATGCTTGTTCTTGAGGTTACTTGCTCGGTAACATTAGACAATAAGGGCAACCTCATTAGACCTCAACGAGTGTCAGCAAGTTGCAAACCTCACATATGCTAAACATAGCACACAAGTTGATTGCAAACAAAAATTTAACATGTCGTACCCGTCACTTTTAAATTTTGCAAACAGGGAGAGAGAACAGGTTGGTCAGGTTGTTCTAATTAAGCCTAGTTTGTGTCTATTCCTTTCAAATTGTTCTCTACTCAATGCCTTTGTGAATATATCCACAATTTGATTTTCAGTGGCATAAAAATTCATCGAGATCACTCCCTTTTCAACATTGTCTCTCAAGAAATGATGACGAATGTCAATATGTTTTGTTCTTTTGTGTTGACATGGATTTTTGGCAATGTTAATTGCACTTGTATTGTCACAATAAATAGGAATGCATCCTATGTCAACACAAAAGTCCTTGAGTTGTTGTCTTATCCATAATAACTGAGCACAACAAGATGCAGCTGCCACATACTCAGCTTCTGCTGTGGACAAGGCAACAGAGAGTTGTTTCTTGGTTGCCCAAGATACCAAACAAGGTCCAAGAAAGTGAGCCATACCTGAGGTGCTTTTTCTATCAACCAAGAAATCTGCATAATCAGCATCAGCATACCCAACAAGATCGAAGTTGCACCCTCTAGGATACCATAAGGCTAGATTAGGTGTATGTCTTAAGTACCTAAAAATCCTTTTAACAGCCTTTAGATGAGTTTCTTTAGGGTTTGACTGAAAACGTGCACATAGACCAACACTAAAAACAATGTCAGGTCTACTAGCAGTTAGATATAAGAGTGACCCTATCATGCCCCTATAGGATTTCTCCTCAACTGAGGGACTACCATCATCCATTACCAACCTAGTTGAAGGAGAGATGGGAGTATCAATGGGCTTGGCTGACTCCATCCCAAAACGCTTAAGTAATTCCTTAATATACTTTTGTTGATGGATCATGGTGCCGTTTGAAGTTTGCTTGATTTGCAAGCCTAAAAAGAAATTAAGCTCACCCATCATGCTCATTTCAAACTCACTCCTCATCATTTTTGAAAATTCATTGCACAATTCATGATGAGTTACACCAAATATGATGTCATCGACATATACCTGGACAATCAACAAATGTTCCCCCTTAGATTTTAGAAACAAGGTATTATCTACCTTGCCTCTTGGAAAATTATTTTCCAATAAAAAGCTTGACAACCGCTCATACCAAGCTCTAGGAGCTTGTTTTAAACCATAAAGTGCATTGTCAAGTTTGAAAACATGGTTAGGAAATTCATCACTTTCAAAACCGGGGGGTTGTTTGACATACACTTCCTCTTTAAGGTACCCATTTAGAAACGCACTTTTAACATCCATTTGATATAACTTGATCTCCATGTGGGCTGCAAAAGCTATCAAGATTCGAATGGCTTCCATCCTTGCAACAGGTGCAAAAGTCTCTTCATAATCAATTCCCTCTTCTTGGTTGTAGCCTTGAACCACCAGCCGGGCCTTGTTCCTAGTGACTGTTCCGCACTCATCTAGCTTGTTACGGAACACCCACTTGGTTCCAATGATTGTTCTATCCTCTGGCCGTGGCACAAGGTGCCATACCTTGTTTCTTTCGAACTGATGGAGTTCTTCTTGCATGGCTGTGACCCAATCTGAATCTGCAAGAGCTTCATTAATATTCTTAGGCTCAATTTTTGAGAGAAAAGCATAGGAAGCACATAAATTTTTAAGCCTAGATCTAGTTTGAACTCCTGCATTAATATCAAACAAAATTTGATCAAGAGGATGTGAACTTTGGTATTTCCATGATCGTGGTGAAAGTGGGTTCACAGATATGCTCTCCATCCTAGCTGGAATACTTGGCGAAACAGGTTCAGGACCTGTTCCCAAGCCTGTTTGGGAGCCTGTTCCTGAAATTATCTCAGAAGGGTTCGGCTGATGCTGTCCCGAACAGGGTTCCACCCTGTTTCCCCCTGTTTGGTTCACACCCTGCCTACCTTCCTGAAGAACAGCTTCAGGCCTTGATCTCTCATGTTGATCCTTACCTGGTTCATCTTGAAGCAGCATGTCTTTTTTAACAAGACCTAGTTCGAGGTCTTCCTCCTGTGCATCATTCTCACTTAGAGAGTTAGTTTCATCAAAAAGCACATGCACACTTTCTTCAACACACAAGGTTCTCTTATTAAACACTTTGTATGCCTTACTATGTGAGGAGTAACCGAGGAATATTGCCTCGTCACTCCTTGGATCAAATTTCCCTAAGGCATCCTTTCCATTATTATGCACAAAACATTTACACCCAAAAACTCTCAAATGCAAAATATTTGGTTTTCTTCCTTTGAGGATCTCATAAGGAGTTTTGTTAAGAACAGGTCTAATCATGCATCTATTTATAATGTAACATGATGTGTTTAAAGCTTCAGCCCAAAAATTTCTAGGAAGACCACTAGCAACAAGCATTGTTCTAGTCATGTCCTCTAGAGTACGATTTTTGCGCTCTACCACCCCGTTCTGTTGGGGTGTTCTTGGAGCTGAAAAATTGTGATCAACACCATGCTCATTACAATAGTCAATAAAGCTCGAATTTTCAAATTCTGTACCATGGTCAGACCTTATGCATACCAAAGAGTGTCCTACCCTCTTTTCAGTCTTTTTAATGAAAGCAAGAAATTTTTCAAAAGTTTCATCTTTAGAAGCCAAAAACAAAGTCCAAGTGAAACGAGAGTAGTCATCCACTATCACAAGCACATACCTCTTGCCACCTCGGCTCATGATCCTCATTGGACCACATAGATCCATATGTATTAATTCAAGGGGTCGAGTAGTGCTTATACACTTTTTAGACTTAAATGAATTTTTGACTTGTTTGCCTTTGGCACATGCATCACATACCTTGTCATCATTGAATTTGATGGAAGGTAAGCCAACTACTAAATCTTTGGTTACAAGTTTGTTCAAAAGAGAGTGGCTTGTATGACCTAGTCTTTTGTGCGAAAGCATAACATCATCTTTTGAGGCACTCAAATAAGTCAAATTATTTTGGGGAAGAGTGGAAATACACACTTTATAAACATTTTTGTGTCGCTTCCCCCTTAACACAACATCTCCTGTGTTTATATTTACAACAAAGCAACGTGTTGGTGAGAACACTACTAGGTTGTCTTTATCACACAGTTGGGACACACTTAACAAGTTGTGTTTTAATCCATCTACTAAATAAACATTGTCAATTTGGGAGAGTGACTCACCTATCTTACCTATACCGACAATTGTCCCAGATTTGCCGTTTCCAAATGCCACACTCCCTCCTTCTGATGCTGTAAGTGAGAGAAAATTGAATTTTTCACCAGTCATATGCCTCGAACACCCACTGTCAACATACCACAGCTGCCTGTCCCCTAGACTGTTTGCTGCATTGTTTGCTGGGCTGTTTGCTGGGTTGTTCTCTCTCACTTCAGCCTGTAAAACAAATCAAGGGTTAGTTTTGGGAACCCAGGTCCACTTGGGTCCCATTCTTTTAGACGTGTAAATCTCATCTTTCCTAACCCATATTTGTTTTACATGCACTGAGTTCTTTTTAATGGCATACTTTCTTATAGGACAAGCATATCGATAATGCCCCGTTTTACCACAATGAAAACAAACAATATTTTCAGGTAATCCCACATATTTGTTATTCACTGGGTAGGTCATCTTAGGCACAAAACCTAGTCCTCTTCTATTTTGACTATGATAAGTGTTTAACCATTCCAACGCCCTTGAGGACCTGTTCCAGAGCTTGTTTGTGGCAAGGTCCGATTCTAAGTGTTTTATTTTTTCAAGCAAGTTTCTGTTTTCTTCCAGCAAAGACTCGACCTTACCTTTTAAGTCAAGAGATTCTTTTTCTAGCTCAGTCAGTTTAGTGGAACAAGTCTCTTCTTTCATGAGTAGAGTTTCTTTAAGCACATTGATGTTTTCATGCAAGGCAAGAGTCTCTTTGTCAGCTTCAAGCTTTTCTAATTTAAGGGCTTCATTTTCAAGTTCTAAATCTCAAACATCCCCTTTTAATTCAACACATATATCTATTATATTGTACACTAATTTCTCAAGAGTTGATTTATTTAGACCACGTACCTCGTTCTTGAGTTGAGTCAGACTATCCGTTGACCCATCATTTGAATCAGTGTCACTCCTTGCCATGAGTGCTACATCAGCTTCCCCAGCTTCAGACCCTTCCTCATCCTCGCTTGAATCTCCCCAGGCCGTGAGCATAGCTTTTGAGAACCTTTTCACTGAGCTGCTTACACCCTGTTTCCTCCCCTGTTTTCTAGGGTGTTCGGGTTCTTGTTCTTCCTTGTGCAGTGGGCAGTTTCTCACAATGTGGTCCACCTTACCACACTTGAAACACCCAGTGAACTGTTTCCGAGGGGTGTTCCTGGCTTTGCCGAAGTCCTTCCTTTTGATGTTTCCTTTGACTTTCTTGAAGAACTTCTTAAATTTTTGAGTCGTCATGGCAATCTCCTCCTCCTCAGAATCAGAATCATCTTCTAAGGCCTTTAGTGCAAGACCTCGTTCTCTCTTTGTCTCATCTTTCTGTTGAGAATATTTCCTAAGTTCATATGTTTGGAGGTTACCAATCAGCTCATCTAGGGTGATCTTGTTCATGTCCTTAGCTTCTTGGATGGCCGTTACTTTCGCTTCCCAAGAATGAGGTAAAATTCTTAGGATCTTCCTTACCAATTCTTCGATGGTGAAGGATTTTCCCAAGGATTTCAACTCATTCGTTATGTGAGTGAAGCGGGTGTACATGTCCATCACACTTTCACGATCACCCATCTCAAACAGCTCATACTTTCTCATAAGCAATTCAATCCGGGATTGCTTTACTTGATTGGTCCCTTCGTGAGCTACTTGTAAAGCATCCCAGATTTCTTTGGCCGACTCACATTCAGATATGCGAGTATATTCATCAGGACCTAGGCCAAAATATAGGAGTTTCTTGGCCTTGGCATTCTTCTCCATCATCTTATAATCTTCAGCATTGAACTCCTTAGGCTCCTTGGGGATTGACTTTCCATCTTCAGTTGTTTTCTTAGGGATGAGTGGTCCATGCTTGATGAGCATCCACAACTCATAGTCCTTGGCTTGGATGTAGTTTTCCATCCTATTCTTCCACCAACTATAGTGTTGGCCATTAAAGTATGGTGGATGAGTTATGGATTGACCTTCAAGCATGCCTTGTGGAGTACTCATCTACAAGGATCTCTCAAAGGTGTTAACTTTTCAAAGGAGAACCTGCTCTGATACCACTTGTTGAATTAGAGAGTACACAACCATAAGAGGGGGGTGAATTGTGGTGTCCGATTTTCGCAAGTTGCTGACAAACAGTCTTAGACCCTGTTCGCACAGGTTGTTTCTGAGATAAGCAGAAGCAAAAATCCAACAAAATTGAATGCGGAAATAATGGACACAGGATTTTTACGTGGAAAACACCTCTAGCCCAACTGAGGTTAAAAACCACGACCTACCTCGTGTAGGATTTAAACACTTCACTAAACGGGCTAATCACGTTACAATAGTAACACACCTTGTTACAACTTGTAACACACGTAACTTGTCTTGCCTAAGACGAGTTACCCCACGTCCAAAATCCCTTTGATTTGGACACACACACTTCTCACTCTTGTGAAAGAAGAATATAAAAGAAAAACACCCTATTACAATGCTTCTCAACTAAGCTAATATAGGGTACAATGAAGTCCTAGTATGCCAACTTTGAAAGCTCAATTAATTCACTCACAAGGCTCGGTTTTCTTTTCAAACGTTTTAGCTCATGAACTCAGATTTTTTCTCTTTGAAAACCGATGTGTCCAAGATTGTAAGAAGCCGCCTTTTATAGTGCTTGGAACACAATTCATCAAATTTTTGGAAACTAAAAAATCTGAAGAATATAGAATCCTTTACCCACAAGGGATGGAAAACCTATTTCTGAAATTTTTGGAAACTAAAATCCTAGAGAAAATAGAATCCTTTAGCTACAAGGGGTAAGGTGACATGAGCTGAAAACACTTCCTGAACCGCGTGCATAAGGCGGTGTTCTTTCAGCAGCTAGCCCATGTTTTTCTCAACTACCTTATCCACTTGCCAAAAATTGGATATTCTTTTTATTCAAAAAGATTTTGCAAATCCCTTAAGATTTTTGATAACCTTTTTTAGGGTAAAGAATAAGATACTCCATAGAAAAATCTTTATTGCAAATCTTTGAAGAAGCTGCTCAAAATCCAAAAGATAAAAATCGTGCAAAGCAGCTTTTCGCAGCTTATTCTGGAAACACCCTGATCGCCCTGTTTCCAGGGTTGTTCTGAAGGGTGATCTGAAATATTTTCCGAAAAGCAAAACCGTTTCCAGTGAGTGGTAAATTAAAACTTTCTAGTTGGCATATTAACAAGAGTCTAAAAATATAAAACCAAATCAAATCAAGGCATCTTGTTGTAACCACTAGTCATCTTGTAGAACGACTTTGTTGCAAACACTTCACAGAATATGCTTCAAACACCGCACGGAACCTATTTGTCACAGCTGCACATATCTTATGTTTCAAACACTTCTCAGGATATGCTTCAAAACACCTCACAGAACCTGTTCCTCACAGGTGTTCTTACATTGCTAACTTGAGTACCTGTTCCTGATAAACCATTAGTCAAGCAGTTTTAATACATTGAGAATAGCAGTAAGGTCCTGTTTAGAAAGCCTATTTGGAGCAACAACAACAACACTTGGATTTGTTATCATCAAAACTTTATACATTCTAACAATGGTTTCCTATGAAATTGTTGTCACGTCGCCTATTTTCATATGCTTGGGTCGTAAGCCTACAATTTTTCTTTTCTCCCTCTTTTTCTTCTTTTTTCTTCTCTTCTTTTTTCTTTTTGTTTACATAGAGGAGTGGAATAGGGAGTGCCTTTCCCTTTATTCGGCTGAACCGAATAAACAGAGGGACCACTTTTCACTTAACTCCCACTCGACTTGGCTGAGCGGGAGAGCCCTTCTCTCCCATTCGGCCGGCTCTCCTTCACTCGGTTGGGTCCCTCCCGTGGGACCCGCCTTTGTTTTTCATTAGGCCTCATCTCTCCTTTCCTTTTAGCCCATATTGGATCTTCGTACTTTCGCATTTCATCTGATTTGGATCATGAGATTGTGGCATGCTTCTCAAGGCAACTCAAATGTTTATATAAACACCTTGCCTCCAATTCATTTCTCATTCTCATTCTCTTGCTCTCTTCAAAGTTCTAGAGAGATAAAGTTAGAGACATGAATCTGAAGGACTCATTCCTTTGCCCCACCCATTGCTAAGGTATTCCTTCTTTCCTTCTTCGTTATCATTCTCGCAACATTGCTATGCCGTCCTCTACGTGCTCGTTTAGATCCCCTCTAGCCCTTCGTCGAGCTATGGAGGAAGTGAGTTCAGTAATGACTTGCCAACCAGCGCCCAAACTCACCCCTTTAGAAAGGCACTGGTCCTTTATAGAAATATGATAACAACTTTGATTCGAATTCTGGGGAACCAAACTCCTCCGTGATGATTCCCTTGTGGGAGTTCTTTTAGACCAATCCAAATTTCCTTACGGAGATCCAGTAGCTGTCCGTCCCTTGATTCCTACTCTTCAGTGGGCCTATGTCGTATCCGCGGGAAGTATATGTAGCTTGCTCACTTTCTAAGCCTTCTGCTAGTGTAGGTACACCATCCACCATCGTAGTTGAGGAGCTAGTGTAGGGTCCAACCCCCTCTAGCAGCCGTGCTAGGTTTGACCCTGAAGACGACCCTACCTCTCATTATATCAACCCTTTATTCCGTAGAGAGCTTAAGAAAATCGTTGTCTTTGAGTTGAAGTACTCTTTTTGACATAACAATGGGGTACTCATTCCCTGAGAGATAGATACCAGAGATAATCCCCCACCGGGATGCATAGGTATAAGGTATGGCCTTCAGTTTCTACTTCATAAGATCATCATGGAAATCCTCCAAATGTATGATATTGCAATTGCCCAACTCATCCCCAATGCCTGGACGTCTGTTCTACCATTCATTACTACTTGCAAGCTTAAACATCTTGAGTGCATGACCTTGGCCTTCTCTTACTTGCACATCATCCAGCACAATATTAAGACGTGTAGGGGCAAAGGTTGGTATCAAGTAGTTAGCTAACCCAGCTACATGCCTGCTTTAGACAAGCCCTCCTCCGTTCACTCTTGCGGAGAACAAGACCTAGAATAAGCCTCGTACCACTCTTGCAGAGAAAGAGATGGCTACCATGAAGTATCTTCGGCTCGTCAACTCCATCAACCCCCGGTTCGGGAAGACCATAAAGGTTCCTACCAACTAGTATGCTTGAAGTGTGTTATTCAGTTCTGGTTGTTTCCTTTGTGCCACCGGGCTTTATTCAACTATCTACCGTAATAACTTGATAATTGCTGTAATGATTTAGCGTACGCTTTCTTTGTTAACCTTACTTATTTGTTCTTTACTTCTTGTAGAGAAAGCGATAGACATATTAATTAGCATAAAAGGTAAGCTGACAAAGGAAGAGAGGAGGCACCTCGATGATGCGAGATGAGAGAAATGGGTCCATGAGCACGTTATCCAGGAGGTTCAGGGTCTTCACTAGTATGTTCTTCTTCTCAGCCTCTCAAGTCTGGGCTCCTCCAACAGGTCCCTCCTGCAAAGTGTATATCTTCTCTGCATAACATGATTATCACCCTAGAGTGGTAGACTAAGAGCCAAGTACTGGAGGGAATGAAGATTCTTATGCAACCTGACCAAGTCAAGGGCGCGTCTCTATAGCCTGCTCATGTTCTTTCCATGGGGGGATCAAGTGGCAGACCTTCAAGCCTACTGCCTACCAAGAAGATAAGACCTCAACTAGAGTCATTATTTCTCCTAACTCTGCTTACCAGCGCTCTTTCGAGGGGAAGACCTCCTTCCTTTCCACGAAATATAAAGGGAATGTGATGTTGCTTGAGGATTTTGCCCAATGGTGGAAACTTGCCCTGCCTCCAATCCAGAACAAGTGTTGAACACCCTAGAGGTTGCTCAAGCCTACTTCATGGAGGTACGCATTCCTGGTATTTATAACTTTTTCTTTCCTATGCATTTTGTCTTAACGATCTCCTTTTTTGATTTAAGAGTGTGATTCATGCTTATTTTGCCCTTCGTTCGGTTCCTGCACTACGTGTTCCAGAACCTAAACTCAACTCTCTAAGGGATCAGGAACACTGTGATAAGAAGAAGATAGAATTCCTTAAGAAGAGCATCCGAACTGAGGGGCACCGGAACTAAGAGCTGGAGCACTAGCTATAGGAGCTGGAGCACAAGTATTAGGTCGAGAAGACACTTGTGGAGAACCACACCTACTAAGCCTAACTGGACGCTGCCAATGTCTCTTATAAGAAGGGACAAGAGGCGCTGATGGGCCTGATGGCATGAGCTGCTCAAGATTATAATCGGGGTTGAGGACTCTTTATGCCTGACTGGGAGATAGGCCCTCCTTCAATGGGCTGATATGGTCAAGATGAGGGATGCCAGCACCTATGCCAAGAGGAAGGAGGAGATCCTGTGCTGGTGTCGCATCCACCACTCCACTAACTTCTCTCAAGTATGCTCAATAAGACCCTCTGGAGGATGATGTTGTGGAGACCCAAGCCAGTGGTGATGTTGAAGATGATGATGCATAGGTGTGACTTCCTCCATCCCCCTTATTTGGCTCTTCTCTGGTTCATAAGACTTCGCTCTTGTGAGCGATTGGTTTTCACCTTGGGCGTTTGAGCCACGGTTGTATGCACATATTTTTGCTGTGCTTTGTTTAGTTAGAACTTTTGCTTTTGTGTTGCAACTTATTATCTCGTTTGCTTGCATAACATTTCCCTTGAGGGTTCCTTTATTTTCTATCATATCTTTGCCTTACTTGCCATCATTATCTGTTGATATCATGCATCAAAGAACTTATGTTTGTTTGTTGGGCTAGGGTTACTCACCCTCTAAGAGGGATGGAAAGTCTAAGCCTCTCTCCTGGTGAAAAGAGGACACTTAGCTAAGCGTAGCATTGTCGTACATCCATCCCTTAGCCCTTGGGGGCTGATGGCATTGGTAGTGAAACCAATGCTCTGCTTCTCTTAGCCTATCATGGCATCGATGGGTCCATCATGGCATAACGTTAAGCCAAACTGCCTTGCTTGGCTAGATTCTTACTTTAAAAGGGGTGGGACAAGTTTAGTTACAAGGTCGATGTCCTATCATTCCATTGCAACCATGACTTTCGTGGGTTAAGTTCCGGCACTAGTCGAATGAGCTGATCCTTGCATTAGCATATCATTTAGTCAAACTATTGCACTTAGTTAGACACTTCGTTCGAAGAGGTAGGATAAGTTCAGATGTAAGGACGACATCCTATCACTCCTATTTCCAACCCTGGTATTCGTGGCTTAAGTTTAGACACCAACCAAACGAGTTGATCTTTGCATCAGCGTGCCTTTCCATTTGGATTTATAGTTAAGTTTTTATCATTTCATTAGCCCTATCGTTTATCTCTAAGCCCCTATACCCCCAAACTTGATGACAATAGGCTACAAGGAGATTAAAGGGAATTACCATTTATTAATATGCATAGATGATAAAATCGGGGCCAGCTGATCATACAGCCAGTGTACTAGTGTCAAACAGGCCTTTCATTTATGCCGACATATAACCACTTCCTACCCACATGATATATAGTATCTTCTAAGGTTATCAAAGGGCTATGTCCTTGGTATCCTTTCCCCTTGAAGGGTTAAGAGGTGAAACCTTCCAAGCCGTACTTATTCGATGATCATGTATGGCCCCTCCCAGTTGGGTATAAGCTTTCCTTGGATTTTTCCCCTTTTCGATGGCCTCCATTTTTCGTAGGACCAAGTCCCCCACCTTTAGGAACCATTCCTTTGCTTTACTATTACAAAATTAGGCTATTTAGAGTTTCGTGATCTTTTCTCTGAGGTAGGCATCTCCCTTTACCATAAGCAACAACTCAAGTGCATCTCTAAGGACCTTGTTCTTAAGGTTCTCCTAAAAGGTAGAGATGCGATGGGTGTATATAACAGCCTTAACTAGAAGCACCGCCTTAGATTTATATGTGAGCATAAAAGGGATTTCTCTGTTTGCGCTCTTCTTCATTGTCCAAATGGCCCATAGTATAGCCGGGAGCTCATCAGCCTATAACCCCTTTGCGTTATCCATTCTTTTCTTTAGCCCATTAAGAATATGCTTGTTAGTGGATTCGACTTGTCCATTTGTTTGAGACCTAGCAACGGCTGTGAACCTTGTTTCGACGCCATACTCGACATAGCAGTCTCATACCTTGACAGTATCAAGCTGCTGACTATTGTCAAATACTATTACTCTTAGGACACTAGGCCTTGTAATGATATTCTTCCACATGAACTTGCAGACCTCCCTCTTGGTGATGGATGCTACTACCTCTACTTCTACCCACTTGGTGAAATAATCCACTACAACAAATAACAACTTGCGTTATCCTGTTGTCTCTGGGAAAGGACCTAAAATGTCCATGCCCCACCTAGTAAAAGGCAATAGGGAATGGATTGTCATCAACGGAGTCGGTAGTTGGTGCTACAGGGGCAATGATTGGTACTCGTCGTATTTTCGAACCATTTTCATTGTATCCAACAGGATTATGGGCTAATAATAGCCAGTCCTCAATGCCTTAATAGCCAAGCTATGTGCCCTGATGTGTGATCCACTCTATGTATTTCAACTAGGATCTTCTTGCCTTCTTCTGATGTAGTGCACTTTAAAAGCGGATGTGAGATGTTCTTCTTGTAAAGGAATCCTTCATATAGCAAGAACCATTCATATCTCTTCTTTATGAGATAGGCCTCCTTCGGGTCTTGTGGGAGGGTTCCGTCACGCAAGTAGACCATGAGAGGCTCTATCCATGTCCCACTCCTATAAGTTCAATCCAGTTCTTTAGCATCAACCGTCCGTTCCGATAGGATCACCCAACGAATGCTCTTAGGACATCCATCAGGGGAGGAGCTGGCAAGCTTCGATAAGGCACCAACTGATCGATTCTCTGATCTTGGTACGTGTTTAATCTTAAATCTTTAGAACATGGACGATTTTTTCTTTACGTAGACTAAGTAGGCTACCATGGATGGATTACGAGCTTTGTACTTGCGTTTTACTTGACTCACCACCAGTTGTGAGTCAGAGACAGCCTTTAAGTATACAACCCCTAATACATTGTAAATTTCCATTCCAGCTATTAGGGCCTCATACTCCTCCTCGTTATTGGATGTTTTGAGCATGAACTTCAATGTATGCTCACACAAGTGTCCTTAGGGTGATGCCACGATCAATCCGGCTCCACTTCCCATGTTGGTCGTCGATCCATCAACATATAACATCCATGCTTTGCTACTCGTCTCTTAAGGTTCATCCGGGATTGAGCATTTAACAATGAAGTCAGCAAAAGCTCAAGCTTTGATCTCTCTTCGTGGTTCGTAGCTAATGTCATAAGGTGCTAACTCGATGGCCTACCTTAACATTCTTCTGAAGCTTTAATACCTCTTAAAAGTGTTTCAAAAGCGCTGATCAGCCAGGACAACAATGTGGTGTGACTTAAAGTATGGTCACAGCTTCTGAATTGCTATTAGCAAAGCATACACAAACTTCTCAATAAGGGGTTACTAGGCCACTGCTAAGATGTGGCTGACAGAGTACTAGCAGTTGTTGTTTATCTCTTTCCACAAGCAGTACTATACTCAAAACATAATCAAAGATGATGAGGGATACTAATAGCGGTTCCCTTGTGGCTAGGCTTATCATATGAGGGAGTCTTCCTGTGTATTCCTTGAGGTTTTAGAAGGCTTGTTCGACCTCCTTATCCCAACCAAAGCATTTTTTCTTCTTTAGGACTTTGAAGAAAGGACGACACTTATCTGCTAATCTCGACATGAACCTTTTGAGCGTGGCAATGCAGCGGGGGAGCTTTTGTGCCTCTTTCGCGGTTATTATAGACTTCATATTTAGCACCTCCTTGATTTTGCTAAGGTTGGCTTTAATACTTCTTTAACCAATCCTGTACCCTAAGAACTTTTCGGACCTGACTCCAAAGGTGCACTTCTTGGGGTTAAGCTTCATTGCATAATGCCTTAGGACCTTGAAGGTCTCCTCAAGTTGCGTCACATGATTGACTTCTTTGATACTCTTAATGATCATATCATCGACGTATACCTACATTGTCTTCTTTATCAGTGCTGTAAAAACTTTGTTTACAAGACACTGATAGGTCGCTCTAGCATTCTTCAGCCTAAATGGCATCACATTGTAATAGTACATATCAGTGTCAACAATGAAGGTCGCCTTCCTTAGTCTTCCATAGCCAAAGGGATTTGATGATAGCCCAAGAAAGCATTCATGAAACTAAGGAGTTTATGTCCAACCATGCAATCGACTTGCTTGTCTATCTTTGGCAATGGGTAGCTATCTTTGGGGCATATTTTGTTTAGACCAGTGAAGTCAATGCATCCCATTTGGCTTCTCGACTAAGATGACGTCCGATACCCACCTAGGGTATTGGCATTCTCTTACGACTCCTGCTTCTAAAAGTTTCTAGACCTCGGTTACCGCAACCGTGCTCCTTTCTGCCCCGAAGTGCCTTTATTTCTGGATGACCAGCCTATGATTTAGATCCACATATAGTTTGTGCTCCATGACGTCAGAGCTATGCCTGGAATTTTGAATGGATCTAACATAACACATCCTTATATGCTTCAAGAGTTCAATTATTCCAATGCTTATCGTGAGATCGAGCTCTTTAT
>JAKOGI010003629.1:0-22500 GCA_029747015.1 Carnegiea gigantea | reverse complement strand
AGGGTACAAAGAAAGGTTTAGGTCCTTTGGTTCCCCAATTGGTTTTTGGTTGACAAACCTACTTAAATCCAAACTGATATTAGACAAGTAAATACATGCTAATTGTTTTGTATCTCAAGTCACTCCCTCTAAAGCAGTACGATCATCCTTCAGTTAAATCAGATATGCTAGCTTCCCTACCAATGGAAGCATTGGTTGTGGGAAATTTTGAAGAAAATGACCACTCCAAACAATCACATAGCCGATTTTCACTGCAGGCACCACACATACACTTGCCCTTATATTTGATAGAACGGGGCACGCGAAGCCAAGGCAAGCTATTACCCGGTTTGCAAACTTGGTCCTTAATTAGACTGGCTACTGATTAGGCCCACATTAACCCCCCTTGCACCTACAATCAGCACCACACACACTTACAGCCCTATAATAAAATTAAAAGCAAAGCAGGGTTGAATTGGCGGTAGCCACTACCCTAGTTCACAGAACCTGTCCACCATAGGGTCGACTATATGAACGAGCCAGCTGGCCTTGCTTCTTCTAATCGTGTTCGTAAAGCAAAATGTACAACAATGAAGACAACAAGACAAATATCTTGTAATTTTAGGGTATGGTTGAGTTGGTCGACGATATCATTTCATAGTTCATTAGGTGACTATAGAGATTGAACATGAAAATAAGATTCTTGACATAATCAGCAATTCACCGTTACCATGTTTCATCGCTCATTTACAAGACTTGACCTCCCTCCTCACAACACCATCCCAAAATAATCTCAAATTCACATTAATCAACCAAATTCTAGCATCTATTTCATTCAATACATCCTTCTTTCCAAAATTACTGAAATTACAGTATCTCAAGCTTCAACAATTCTGCAATTATTTCCATAGCAAACTAAAGAATTTTGTATTTAAAATACCGAATTTAAGGATTTCAACTCACCCATCTTAAATCAAGTTTTTTAGGGCCTGATTTAGGGTTGCTTTGGCGAATTTGGATTGGTTTCTGACCTCTTTCTTCCTCTCGTGCTGCTGCCTTGCCCTCTTTGCCTCGATTGTGCCTGCATCACTGCCTAGCCCTCTTTCTTGTCATCATTGCTACTGTTCATTCCTTCCTCTTCGCTTCTCCTCCTACTCATTCTCTTCTCACTCTCTATATGGGTGTGATGATAGGGACAAATACAGAGGGTAGGTGGTGAACGAGGAGTTTGTAGGAGGATGAGTTGTTGGGGTATAGTAGCTCATATGGGAGATTAGCAGTAAAAGAAATGCCCGGCTTCTCATTTGATTTTGGCTAAATTTTCCTTTTTCTTTTTCCTTTTCATCCAATAACTTAAAGAAATAAAATAGCTTTGACCCAAATAGCTAAGCCTGCTAGATCTCTAGCGACTAACAACCCAATCTAATTTGCTAATCTCTCATCATCTACCATTGGCCTAATTCTCATCTAATTATTAATTTCATGCAACCACATAATAGATCAAGAAAGCTTTAAAAACTAGTTCACATAAATTAATGCACTGAACTAACAGCAAAATTAGCACTACATATAGTTAACATAATAAAATTTAGCTAACAAAATTATGACCTTCATAATTAACTCTAATTAAAGTTCACCGGCTATTACACTCTCCTTCTTAAAAGAATTTCGTCCTCGAAATTCTAAAGTCCACAATTTTGTAACACACGAGATTCGCATAGACATAGCACAAACCACAGAAACTGACAATAAAATCTAGAATGTTACTCTACAACTAAATATAGCTATTCAATTTTTTAAAAAAAAGGCATTTATGGTATTTGGTCTTCTCCTCGTCAATTCTCATTGAGCGTCTAATCATCTATTAAACTATCGAGTGCAAGTCACTGAAAAGAGGGAAATTGACTTGGTAGGGATAACCATATCAAACTGCCTTTGAATGGAAACCTTGAACTTTATATCTGAGCAAAACCAGCATAGCTACCAACTCTATGTTCACGTATCGATATTAGTTGGCATCTAAAGACTTTCACGTATGGAATCTCAAATAGAATCAACCAAGGTCACACATTAAGATAATCAACTAAGTTAAGCTCCTTCTGAAGCATGAAGAAATCAAATCATGTTGCAATCAAGTCAATCCACCACGACTTCCATATCGCATAGGGTAGTAGAGACATAATATAGCGCTATACAGCATCATATCGAGAAACGCAGCATTGAAGATAGTACCCAAAGTTGTGGTGACATCATGTAAAACAACATTACAGCACTGCCGCATTTAAAGTAGAATCAATAGCGTCAATCAACACTACTTGTATATGATAAACAAATTACTGGGTTTAATATGACAAATCACCAAGTAACAAGCCAAGAAACAACATTGAAAGAAAACGACATGCTAAGAATGCGGGCCAATAGGCAGAGGAGGTTCTGTAGATCTCTTGCACATAAGCTGTTTGGAAGAGATAGAGAAGTTGTTCCTGGGTGGAAGTTGGATGAGCATGGGATCCATATATCCAACAATGCATTTATAGCTTAATTCTACCCATGATAAGCTATTTCATGTGGGGACCTTCATTGAGGAGGTTTCTATTTTTTTCAAGCAACTTCAGAGCATTTAGTTACTAGGAGAGTTGCTTGGTTAGCTTGATCTATGGATTACAGAATATAACATGGCAAGCAACATATGGGTTAGTAGGGTCATTATCTAGAGCTCAAAAGCTAATGCTTAACATTGAACTTGCAGCTAGAGTATGCCACACATAACTAGAAAAGAGCATAAGATCTTTCAGATGTACAGAAAGGGTCCTAGTGTTCAATGTTCTTACTGGCAAGGGAACGTGGAGGCCAAGGATCTTTTAAAGAATAGAAATAGTTAATTAAACCACAATAGGGTAGGTGCTAAATATTGAAGGTTTTGGCATGGCCTTTGGTAATGCAAATCAATGAGAACATGATAATTAGCTTAAAGCTCTATCGTGAGGCCTCAATATAATGCTCAAAGCATCTACATTACTAAAAGATATCTACGAGTATAGATCATTCAAACACCAAAGAACACAAGCCATTCAAAAACCAATCCTATATTTGTTAGATACAGATGTTAAACAAGTAGTTTATATTACATCAATATATACAATCAACCATGTTCACAGCTGAATTGCATACCTCGCCACTAAAGTGACCACCATACACCAAGTATATGACCCCACAAATGTAGCAACAAATGTTATAAATCATAACGCAAGTATTTTTATATCAAATTTATCGCATACTAATCACTTTATACCATTGCCTGCCACTAATAAATTTACATAGTCATCCATAAGGTGTAAAATTGAGGATTCCATTACAATCATGGATACAATAGCATGCCAACCTATTATGTATACAATGGTAAACATATGAATGCAAGCTCCTAAGGCGATAAGATCATGTCATTACATATAAATGCAAATGACCACTATGAATATAACCTAGGAGGGTAGGAGGCATCTAGCACAAATAGCGACTCAACTACCATACCGTACAACCAACCACATAGGTCAACTAATTCAACGAGCTCAACCATATTCTAAACTAAGGCCATAAAGAAGGTCCATTTACTTAGTAATTCAATTACAAACATATAAATTACCATTTCATAGCAAGTTCAGGTCGTCATATAAACTCTCCTGTGTTTTACACTACACGAAATGAAATATTCACACTTTAAAACGTATAAAGTAAACACATCCTTACATGAGGACGTACTTTGACATCTATATGTAATTATAAACCTAAGGTGGCAATGTATGCTCAAAAGGTAAGCCTTGTGGCCGTTTTATAATGATTCAAAGCTAGTTGCCAACAATGATTCTATATGCTCATGGTGTAGCTTGCTACTTGGTTTGCCTCGTGTAAATAGCACCGATCATACATAGAACAATAGTATAACATGCACACATCAATGACAATTGTACAACATGTTAGAGGCAACACTTATGCAATGATTAGTAGGACTCCATCACTCTCACCCAAATTTGCATACGTGCATTTGAAAATCTCACTTCATCTCCTTAAGCAATTCAGAACTTTTAAAGAAAGATATCATCTAGTGAGGTTTTCACTACATAAGAAATAATCCCCTAGCCTTTTCCTAATAGTTCATCCTTAGCAAATATAACAACATACACCTCCTGGTATGGACACACCAACAAACGGCATCTAATCACACTTGTAGAATGATAGTCTTTGAGTCCAATCACACATATAGAATGATAATCTTTTTCCCCATGGTAAACTAACAAACGAGTCTAAACCCATGCATTATGATAGAATGATAATCTTCATATGCAAGAGCAAAATCTAACTCGATAGTTTGAAAAGACTTTAACATTCCACAATCTCTAGGTTGTCAAAAATAGGAAATAGTTTAACAACTTTTAGCTCCTTCTCTAGCAACCTTTGAGTTTGTCTGCTAACTCTATTATAAGGCCTGATGAGCAAATCGTACATAAGAGAAAAGCATAAGCTTAGAGTTAACTATTTTCTCCCTTTTGAATCCAGAATCATGCATACCTTCAACTACATCGTCAACATTACATGCATAAAAACAGTTACTAAAGAAGCTAATACTTAGCTATCTTATGTGAGCACAAGTCATTTAGCTCTTATCTAACACACAGCTCACTTTTTCATTCAGTCGATTTACTCCAATCACACAAAAATCCATTAATGACATCAGCTAGCACATTCAAAATGCATTTACACATTAAGGTACACTATATGCCCTATTTTCACTCAAGAAATACCTAGATAGCTACATGAAATGCAGGACTCAGGTTGCGGCTAATGGTCATAGGACCCTGCTCTAATACCATTTATAACACCTTTACCCCTAGGCTAGAGGTGTTAAAGATTTCTAAAGTTTCAAATGAAATGAACAAATATCCACCTAAAAATTGACCATAACATAGTCTTATAACCTATAAAGACATCAATGATATATATCTAACAAGCTCAATGGCTATACGCCAGAGACAACAACTATGCAGGTAGCATCCTCAGAGTACACAGACTAAGAATTAAATCAAAGAAGAAATAAAAGGTATAACTTAACGGATTAAATATCCAGAGCACTGGGGCTCACATCCTGAAAACAATTCAATTCTAACCAAATGAAACTAAATGTCTAATCAACTCAAGCACCATATCTGCGTTTAATTAGAGGACTTATAATTATATTACATAACATCATCAAAGTCACGAATCGAGCTATACATATATATGACCTCTTTTTAAAAGGAAAAAATCAGGTCCCGACTCAATTTACATGAATTGAGGACTTTCACCTATCTTTTCAATGACATGGGGGAAAGGAAAAGAGATGGGGTGAGCTACCACACACTCAGTAGATAATCCATAATCGTGCAAACCAAAATAGTGCCATATAATACCGTAAATAGCAATCACATAGAAATCTTATTTTACATCAACATATTAAACATTCAAGACCCCAACATCTAGCTATCCTTTAATATATCCTAAGCATTGAGGTTGGTAGGTTGTTTGGCTCCCAGCTAAACACTTAATGTAAAACAAATTCCATTTAGAGCTACCAACTTGAGTTCTTTAGTAAAGAATCGGATTTATTGCATGAAAAGGGCAAAAACATCATTTAAATAAAGTTGAGCCCTCTTCAAACGATTCATCCCTACAGAAAGTAATTTGTGTTTTGACAAGAATCTTTTCAAATAGAATATGCACTTTTCAAATCTTTTCAATGGTATATTTTATATATGAGAAGTTTTCAACTCATAACAAGTGATGAAATTGCTTTCAGGGCTTTGGCTTCACACGTTGGTGCTCTCATTAAGTGAGTGACATAACTCATGACTTTTTGGGTCCCCAGGGATCCTAAAGTCAACGAACTCCTATCCTTGTATGGATGCTAATTACTAGGATTCCTATTCCAACCAAGATCCTAAGGTCTACTCCCTAGATCGAGTCCTTTATATTAGCACTATCCCCTTAGCTTAAAATATTTCTAACATGAAAGTTTCCTTCAAGCATGGAAAATGGGTCTCGTTTACACAAGTAAGATCTTAGGTAACCACTGTGGTCATAGAAAGTTATCAACTACTACCCCTACAAAGACCTCCAAATCATGCTTTTCAAAAACACTTGGCACACTTATTTTGAAGAGCATATAAACATCACAATTGCAACCCTATTTTCACAAGGTACAAATAACTCAAGTGAATAGGTTTTAGCGAAATAATCTCAACAATATAAACCCTTAATTACTTGAGGAAGTAACAGCTCCTTGTTCATGAAATAGGTTCTCAAGCACTTGCAATCCCACATATTAGCAAACTAATTCTTAAAATGCTAATCCGAAAAGTTTGTAAACCTCATTTCAAGAATTGAGTGCTATTCAATGCCTTTGAAAATAGACCTACTTATTTAAGGGCAAAAAGGAAGGTTTTGGTCCTTTGCTCACGTGATTGGTTTTAGGTTTACCCACCCTACTCAAATGCAAACCCGTATTAGACAAGTAAATCCATGCTAATGGTCTAGCATCTCAAGTGACTTTCCTTTAAGGTAGTGCGACCATACCTCAGTCAAATCATACACGTTAGTTACCCTATCGATAAAATCTTTGGCTATGGGAACTTTCGAAGTGAGTGACGACCCCAAAAAATCAAATATCATCTTTTCACTAAATACACAACACACACACCCCCCTTTACTATATGATTGAACGGGGCAGAAGAAACTAAGGAAGTTACTGCTCGGATTGTAGCCTTGATCCAGTGTAGGACCAACTGCTGAGTAAGTGAAAAACAACCCTCCTTATGCCCGCAGCCAGCACCACACGTGCATTCACAGTCCTATAATCGAATTAAAAGGAAAGTGGGGCTGAATTGGGGCAACCACCACCTTGTTTCACATAACCAGTCGACCAATAGCCCGAGTGCTGAATTGGTCAACTGGCTCCTTTTCTTCCAACCCTATTCTCAAAATAAAAGGCACAACACTGAAAAAACAAGATAAATATCATACAATTTTAAGGTATGGTCAAGTTTGTTGATGATGTCATTTTCATAGTTCATTAGGTGGCTATACAGGTTAAACATGAAAATAACATTCTTGGTGCAATTAGTAATTCACCATCGCCACGTTTTATCACTCATTTATAAGACCTGACCTCCCTCCTCACTGCACCACCCCAAAATAATGTCAAATTCGCATCAATTAGCCCACTTCTCTCATCTAATTCATTTAATACATCTTTATCTCAAAAATTGCTCAGATTACAACAACTCAAACTTTAAGAATTTTGCAATTATTTCCATAACCAAACCAAAGAATTTTGAATTTGAAATAGAAAGTTTAGGGATTAAAGATCACCTACCTCAAATTAAGTTTTTGGGACCCCATTTAAGGTTGGTTTGGTGAATTCTGGTTGGGTTTCTAGCCTCTATCTTCCTTATGTGTTGTTGTCTCAACCTCCTATCTTGACTGTGCTTGCACCACTACTACTATTACCCGCTTCTCCTCCTTCATGTCGCTATTGCTGCTCTTCATTCCTTCCTCTTCGCTTCTACCTCTACTTATTCTCTATTTTCTCTCTCTCTCTAGATGGGTGTGATGGTGGGAAGAGATGGAGATGACAGATAGTGGTTGAGGTGTTTGAGGGAGGATGAGTTTTTAGGTTTAGCAGGTGATGTTGAGATTAGCAACAAAAGAAATGCCTGGCTTCTCTTTTGACTTTGGCTAAATTTTCCTTTTTTCTTTTTCTTTTTCATATAATAACTCAAAGAAATAAAATAGCTCTGCCCCAAATAGCTAAGCCTACCAGATCTCTAGCAACTAATATCCCAACATAATTCACTACTCTTGTATCCTCTAGCATCGACCTTATTCTTAACTAATTGCCAATTTCATGCAAGTGCATAATAAATCAAGAAAGCTTTAAAAACTAATTCACATAAATTAATACGCTAAACTAATAGCAAAATTACTCTAATATAGTTAACATATATAGTAAAACATGGCGTATAAAATTATGACCTTCATAATTAGCTCTAATTGAAATTCCCCCACCATTACGGTAGGCCTTGAATTGAGCTTGGCTTATTTGTTAATGAAAGACAAGGCATCTTGATCCAAATGCAACACAAAGGGCTTAGGCTTGAACTAGTGAGCCTAATAGGAAAGAGTCTAGATGATAGCATAAAACTCCTTATCATAAGCAGACTAGTTGAGTTTAGGGGCCGCTCAACTTCGCACTAAAATAGGCTAAGGGTCGTTTGCCTTGTGTGTGGTCCTCCCTAATGCCAATGCTGCTAGCACCACATTTAACTTGAAAAATGAGCTCAAAGTTAGGAAGTGCCAAGATAAGAGTCGGGCATAACTTCCTTTTTATTGCCTCAAAGGGCCATTGGCGACCTTTTCTCACTCAAAATGTCTCTACTTCATGCACTTGGTCAAGCAAGCCATGATAAAGCTGAAGTCTTTGATGAATTGATGATAGAAAGATGCCAAGCCATGGAAGCTTCTAAGTTTCATGATGGAGGTCGGTAAGGGTTAACTCTTTGATGGCTTTAACTTTGGACTCATCCACGCGTATGCCCTCTCCCGAGATAACATAGCTAAGAAAAACAACTTGAGGTGAGAATAAGTCACATTTCACAAGGTTAGTATACAATTTTTTTTATCTTATGACTTGAAAGACTTAGAAGAGATGCTCAACATGAGAATTTTTATCACAATTATACACCAAAATATCATTAAGATACACTATAACAAACTTCTCAATTAAAGGCCTTAAAATGTTATTCATTAGTTTTATGAAGGTACTAGGAGCATTAAACAAACCAGAAGGCATAACATGCCACTCATACTATCCACACTTGGTCTTGAAAGAAATTTTTCACTCATCACCTTCTTTCATTCTAATTTGGTGATACCAACTCCTAAGGTCAGTGTAGGAAAAGACCTCAGACTAATGTAATTTGTCAAGCATATCATCTAATCGAGGAATGGAGAACCTATTCTTGATGGTGATGTTATTTATGGCCTAGAGTCAGTACACATGCTCCAAGTGCCATCTTTCTTAGGCACCAAATGGGCGAAACCAAACAAGGACTCAAGTTGTCCTTAATGTACCCATAGTCAAGCAACTCTTGGACTCACCTTTGTAGTTACTTTGACTTGCAAGGATTGTATCGATAAGCCGGCCTATTAGAAAAATAAGAACCTAGTAGGGGATCAATTGGTGATTAATTCCTTTCAAGGGAGGGAGCCCTAGGGGTAAATCATTGGAAAATACAACATCAAACTCTTTTAGAAGTGATTGATCTAGAGGGTGTATGGGTCTCACTATATCACTTGTGTTTGATTCTATCATAAGTAAGGCAAATAGGGGCTTGCTCTTACTAATGACTCTCTCTACTCATCTCTTAAGTATATAGAGGTTTTTCTTACTTCCCTTTTCCAATTTAATTTTAAGAGATTTGGATGGGGGGTAATGGCGCCAAAGTGAGATGATAACCATTATTATTAAATGCATATGTATTTACATGCCCATTATGAATCACATGATTATCATACAAACAAGGCTTACCAAGTAATAAATGACATGCATCCATAATTAGAACACCATAAAGCACTTCAACACAATATGGACTAACTGAGAACGAAATAAAAGCATGTCTAGAAGTGGTTACCTCACTCTGTTACTTAAGATATTGAAGAGTGCAGGGGGTTGGATGTACCTTGATTAGTAGGTGTAGCTTGTTGATAAGAGTCAAGGAAGCCACATTGGTGGAACTTCCACCATCAATGATGAGCTCGCACACTTTGTCTCTAATGGTACATCGAGTATGGAAGATTTGTTCCTTTGACTAGGTTCAAGAGGAAATGCTTTGACATAAAGTGCTCCCCAGATCACCAATATTTCACTAACATCTGGAGTGATCAAAGTGTCATCTTCATTTTCAAACTCCTCGTCACTAGTTTCTTCCTCAAGAGCATAGATATCTCTAACCTCTCTAATGGTGAGAGTCTTTTTACTTTAGAAATTGACTTGGAAGTGGTTGTATCCGTTATACTTGAAGCATTTCTTCCATTCCAACTTCTTTTGAGGCTCACTAATAATGCCTATACCCTTGTCTAAAGCCTTAATTGGGGTTGGAGTAGTCTCGGTCTTGGGATGAGAAGAAAACGCCTTTATGTAGATGTGAGATCGATTTGTTGAAGGGGTATAGAAAGATTTTCTACCCTTAAGTTGTTTCTTAACTGTAATAGATAGGTTGCGAACATCATCAAATGAGAGATAAGGACCTTGTTAGCAATGTTGGGGGATAGATCCTTAATGAATCTAGATCTTGTGAACTCAGGATCTTCATTCAATTTGACCCTCATTTATAGTTGTTCAAATTCCTTAATATACTTTTCAACCTTTACGTTCTCTTGACTAAGAGAAGTGATCTTGAGGTAAAGCTCTTTCTTTTAAGAGGGAGGTAGGAACCTTTTTTCCATGTGTTTCTTGGGCTTGGACCATATTTTGGTCTTAAACTTAGCTTCCTTTGCTATATTCCTCTTCAAGCTCTTACACCACAAGGAAGCATACCTTTTTATTCTGAGAATGGCCAATTTGAAAGCAATCTCATCATTATACGTACTCCTTAAGCTCAAAGATCCTCTCCATAGATTAAACCTTCTAAGTAGGTTTCCAGATTTAGATTTCTATCGAACTCCAGTGCCTCAATCTCGAAATCCCTGAGTCATCCCTTGGATGACTTCCTCTTCTAACTACTCTATACTGATCATCATAATCTTCACAGGAGAAGGGTAAGCAATATCAATGGGGCTAACATCGAACTCTCGATGATAATGGCCTGGTTGCCTTGTGAAATGAAGCCCTTCAGTTATTCAATGTCCCTTCTGAGCCTTCTCACTTATTCTTGAAGTTTAAAGATGATCTTATCTCTTCCCATTTCATAGGCTTACTCAAGGGGAATGTGCCTTGAATGAGAGGAATCTACTTCATTGGCCATAGTAGAGCTTCCAAAGAAGGTTAAGGATGAAACAGCGAAACCACGGGTCATAGGGGACACCAAGAAGGGGTCATGGTAGCCTCAGGTAGAAAGAAAGAATGACAATGGAGGGGGAGAAGGCCTTTCATGGACCGTGGTGGCTTCTATAGACCGTGGTGGTTGCCACGAATAGTCCATGGTGGACATTGTTATATATGTTTGTGTTTTTTTGCAAAAGCTTTTTGTGGAATTTTTAGGTTGTGTTTGGGTTATGAATTATATTTGAGCTATTTTAGAGGTTCTTTGTGGGATAATGAGAGTTGATTTAGGTGGATAAATGAAGGAGAATTTTGAACAGTCAAAGTGTGGATTTTAGGGAGCGAAAATGAGAAGATGGTGAAGGGTTTTGATTGAATATGTGGAGATAAACATTTTAATTTGACAATTAGCCAAGATGAGATCTAGCTCTGATACTAACCTGATGAGGATAAATCCGTAGGCTCCTAATATTAATATAATAAGGAAATAATCACACCTAAGTTATGCTTCTCTTGGATATAATCTCAAAGAATCAACGCAATTATGAGATTTGTTCCCAATATAATTAACTAATGCTAGATTAATTACATCCACTAAATTCCTCTCCTAAAGGCTCTTAGCCACAAAAGAAGAATTCTAATGGAAAGACTTTAATCACCACTCTTTATGTAAAAGAGAAAGATGTAGAGATTTTGATGAAGAAGGTGACCTTTTGCCTTTTGTTTCATAATTTAACCCGACCGGAGTATACATAGAGCTAATGGGGTCTATAACCACCCTAAATAGAGGGGATTAGCTGTTACAGTAGTGGGGCTAGCAGATCAATAGAGGCGTTACAAAATATCCTAGAAAAGTAAGTCAAAATGCTATAATAATTGCAACCAAGATGAGCTGTATTTTTCTAGGATTCATACCCCACATTCTAAGATGTTTCTAAAAGGTTCAACTCCACAAATGGGGTTCCATCACTTAGTCCATCTTCTTTGTTGCGTGCAGAATCACTCCACACAAAGGAATATGAAAGATTATAGTTGTATCCATCTCAATTAAGGCCAAATTTCAAATTCTTTTAAGAATAAAATTCTATGTACACTACATATATTTGGGCCACTTCTCCCAAATTTGAATTCTAATATTAAATTTTAGCACATGGGCCTAAAATTGACATCGTATGGAATTAATAAAATGGGGGCTTGCATCAATTGGGCTTTGACAGGCAGGATTTAAACTTTATATGAACTATTTTTGTAGTTAATAACTATATGGACTATTTGCCTATTTTGTAAGAACAGTACGCCAGTGATTTTTGAGGACTTGGACTTAGCAAAGGTATAACCTAGTAAGCCAAATCACATTTGGACCATGGCAGAGAATTTGGCCTTTTGAACCATTGCCAAGTAATACGCTAACTAGAAGTTTGCTTGGTTATTTTTATTGCTTTAAAAATAAACTTACTACTTTCTCTCCCCATTAAACACCAACAAATCAATAAGGAATTAAAATCTCAGCAACTGAGTTAAAACCCCCAAGTTATAGCTACTTACACTTATAGGGAGAGAGAGAGGGAGAGCAAGGTTGAAAGCTAAGAAATCTGTAATGACATCACGAAATGTTGGCTATATAAAGTGAATGAGAAGAGACCTCCAAACGCTGGTGAGATCTTTGAATTCAAGCAACAAGAATTGAAAGTTGGAATTCAAAAATTAGTACCATGAAATGCCAGCAGTTCACCAGATCTACAAGAGGCCTCCAAACAAAGGGAAGAAGTTCTTTGGTTGCCCCTTATAGAGGGTATGTGCTTAGGGTTTGAAAAATGTTCTTTTTGAAATCCTTTGTAATGAATGAGTTGATCAATGTATTTGTTGACAGATTAATGAAAACTGTGGCTTTTCAAGTGGGATGATAAGGAAAAACTGACATTGAATAAGAAGAACAATTTGCTGGCTAAGAGGGTGGGTGAGTTGGTTGCTCAAATACCAAAAATGAACATTAAAGTGATGAAGCTCAAAGAAGGAAAAGGTGAAAAAAGTAGTAGGGAAAGTGTTGAAGATGAAATTGCAAATGAAATCAGAATTTTAAAGGAAGAAAACAACAGCATAAGGAGCAAAATTTTACAAAAGAAGATGAAGAGGAATAGAGATGGAGAGGACTTGTAGACTCTAAAAAAAGAAATTATTGAATTGAAGCTTAAGTGTTGAGGGAAGTATGGTGCTGATAGGTTCTTAGTTTGGGTAGGAATTATAATAGTTATAATTGTCATTATGAAGTTGATATAAGAGGGATAAGGTAGAAATAGGTACTATGGGCTATAGAGGGACTGTTGGTAGGATTTCGTAAGGTAGTTGCAAGAGTTTACAGTCCCGAATAGCATATTTTTTTCCAAACTAGCACCTAATTTTAATTTTTTCCCCTAATAGCATCAAGTTATAAATTTTTTGCCAAAATAACACTCCATGAGCTAATAACCTACTGTAACAGGTAATTTTTTATTTTAATTTAATAATAATAATGATGATGATGATGAAAGAAAGAAAGAAAGATAAACAAAACCCCAACTCACCCAACTCCTAGCACCTTTTCAACCACACCTCCCATCACCGCTCTTACCACCAGCTATTGGGTTAGTCAATGTAGTGCTTTTCAACCTGAGACACCACCCAACAATTTCCCTTTTCTCTCTGCTCAAATCCCCCAATGGCCTCCTCCTATTTTCAAACTCCATAGCCCACCAACACTACTACCACCCACCATCCAATGCTGGCAAACTATATATCCCCACTGCATCTACTCGCCCACACTCTAATTTTATTTTTTGCCCCTTTTACTGTCTTTATGGTTGCCCATTTGTCTCCACCCCCAAATTCCTTTTGTGGATTCTTGTTCAATCCCACATGATTTGATGATTAATTGTAAATTAAACGAGAGATTAAAGGGTGCAAAAAGAGAAGGAAACCAAGAATAACGACCTTATCACGAGATGCAAGAAAAAGAGCTTGAGTTTTGGGTTCAAATGATGGTGGCGGGTACTTGTTTGGGATTTTGATATGCCAAAATGAAAGAAGGTGATAGTCATGGGGCATTTGGATAGAAAGAGAAAGGATGGCTAGGTGGGGGGAGGCGATTGACCCACCAGCATGTGGTGGAAGTGGCGGCACACTTGCAGTAGCACTGGTAGGGCGATGGAAATGGTGCTGTCTGGTGACTTTGGTTGGAATTCGATGATGTGCTCATTTTTTCTTTTATTAATTATTATTATTGTATAAAAAATAAATTACCTGCTATTCTAAGTTAATAGCTCATAAAGTGCTAGTTTAGAAAAAAAACTCATAACTTGGTGCTAGCTAGGACAAAAATAAGACTAGATGTTAGTTTGGAAAAAAAAATTGATAATTGATTGCTATTTGATGTCATGAACTCGTAGTTGCAATGTACTTGTTTATGTTGTTGGTGTTTCTATAATGGAATGTGTTTTTAGTTTTAATGTAATGTTTGTAAGTCTTAAATTTCCCTGGGTTATGCTGTAGAAAATCAAAATTACAATGTTATATGTGTGCCTGCAATGAAAATGCTAGCATGTTTACATATTGTATTTACAACCAAAAGAAGAGGTTATTTCAACCACTAAAAACTCCACTAAATGAAGAGCATTGTTTAAGAAAATATAATTTATCTCCCATGATCGTAAAGTTAGGAGCTGCTAATAAAATACAAAAGTATAACAAAGCACTCAACCATACCCAACCCACATTGTTTATATATCCACAATACCAAGACAGTATCACTAACCCCTAAGCTATGCCCAACTCATATGAGTTGCGAACCAAAAAATGATGTCAGGAATGTTTAGTTTATACGGGAAGGGGCTGAAAGCTGCTATCCCCTGAACTTTGAGTCAAATTTTAGGGAATCCCTGCATGTGAAGATTTTACAGGTAGACTTAAATTTGAAGGCAACTGAAAAAATTAGGAAAACAAATAAGGATGATACATGATTGCATATTAAATTATTGTGTTTGCCTAGTTAGATTAAATACTGACAATAGAATTAAAGTATGGGCTTACATTTGGCCGCCCTCTTCCTCTGCCCGATCCTCTTCTTTTGGCTGTTCCTTGAGATCTTGCTCTACCCCTACCTGCTCCTCTTCTTCCACTGCTTAATGGAACAGTAGTAGATTCTTTCCTTGATGTCCCTATTTTCTTCTTCTTTGGGGTGGAGCATTACCCAATTTCCCGTGTTGAGAGTATGTTCTTAAGTTATGGCCTACATGACAAGTACTATAACTCACCTCCTATCCATGCCTAGTTAGCTAGCCTTGTCTCTTTGTATCTTCATTGGGGTCCTTTCTTCGCTTCTTCGTTGGCCTTCCAGGGCCAATTTTAACTTTTGAAGGACCCAGGTGTATATCAGGGAGGCCAACATTTTCCTCTTAGATAAGGAAAGATTGCACTCTTATATGATTTAGTCACATTGCCCTTTTAAAGTATGGATGTGTAAAGCCCTCAGGATCTTGTTTTAGCTAAGTTGAACATGCAATAGCATGGGGGAGGAAGAGAGAGAGAGAAAAGCAAGTTTTTTAAAAACCAACAAAATTAATCAAACAAACATATAGTCAGCATGCCGCTCAATAAACACTGAAAAGGAAAGAACTTCCTACCACCATCCACATGCCTATTAGATCACACGCTTGCTGAGCACAAGTCCCCAAAAATCAGTGGCATACTGTTCTCTGATAATGAGCAAATAGTTCATACTATTATTGACTGCAAAAGCATTTCATATTACCTTCAACTAGCAACCACAAAGTTCACATTATTTTGTTCTTCACACACACACACACACACACACACATACACACACACACATATATATGTATATGTATATGTATATGTGTGTGTGTATATATTCATATTATTGTGTTCTTCATACACACACACACACACATATACACACATATATATATATACACGTATGTATATGTTTATGTGCGTGTGTGTATATATATATAAATATATATATATATATGTATATGTACATATACATACATATATATATATATATATATATATATATATATGTGTGTGTGTATAAAATATATATAATATATATTATATATATATATATATATATATATATATATATATTGCATACATATTTACACACATACCACACACACACACACGCACACACACATCGCACAACACATATATAGATATATATATATATATATATATATATATATATATATATATATATATATATATACACACACATATACAGATATATAGATATATATATATATATGTACATATATATATATTTTTGTAAAATTAAAAATTTTTATTCATGGACAAACTTTATAAGTGTTATATGTGATAAGTCATTTATGTAGTAGTATGTCTATATACTTTTGGTATCTCTTGGGTTTTTGTGCTAAGTATAGAACTCTCTGTCTTGTGTGCTCCTTGATGATGTTTGCTATGGATTTCCATCCATTGGGCTTCCCTTGATATTTCAGCTCATTTCTAGGTCTCCAAATATGATAAATTGCTATCATGAACATGGCATATAAGATCTTCTTGTATTTCTTTGGTGAGGCTTGGACTAATACTTGGTTCATGCCACTCTTGTAAGTTTGTTGCTGTGCACTGTATTTTTGCTCATAAAGTAATATTGTTCTAAATGTTCGTCGCATATGAGCATGTGAAAAAGAGGTGATCTAACATTTCCTCTCCCTCATTACAGAGATAACAACTTGTGTGTATCCCTATAATATACTTAGCAAGCTTGGTGCTGACCAAGGGCTTTTGCTTCATTAGTAGCTAGGCTATAAAGGATTGCCTGGGTATGGCAGGCTTGGACCACACAATCTTCATCCAACTAGGTTTTCTATTCCACAAGCCCAGATACCAAGCATAGCCTGAGCTGATTGTATAAGTGCAAGTGGGATTGCTCTTCCAATGTCATCTATTCCCCTCTGAACTTTCCATTTGAGCTCCTCCTTAATTGAACAGAGCTTAGTCTAGTACCAACATACATCATGGATGGTGGTGTAGTGCGATTAGTTTTTATTAATTAAGTATTAACCATGAACCCAATAGATCCAGAGGATATCTTTTCTCAAGGCTACATCCCATACTAACTTTGTTATCCAGGCATTCTTCCAAGCTTCTAAGTTTTTAAGGCCTATCCCTCTATTTGCCTTTGGTAAATAGACACTAGCCACCCTATTTAATCTCGCCTACCCTTTGGTGACTCATATATTGTGTGTATGTGTGTGCCATGGGCTGAGTTCTATGTCAAACTGTTGCAATCTTAGCTGTTCAACGTTAACTATTCATGTTTGAAGGTTTCATACTGAATAATTTGTGAAATAGAAGTCACTTTGGCTGAAGCTCACTTGATTACTTTTAGAATGCACTACCATTCTCACATTAGTGCTTTTGAATAATTAAATTCTTTAAGTATTTGATATAAGAGTTGTTCGTTCGTTACCATGACTAAAACAGCCTCCTAATTACTTAAACAAGTGACTTGAATGATTAATAACCCCTTAATTGTTTCCCGAGGTTACTTAAATGGGCCATCGGGTTGGAAACAATGCAAATTATGAATGAATATGTTTGTGTTATTCTTGAAGGCATGCGTTAATAAGTATGTATGCAAACTACTATGATATGGCAAGCATGTTAAGTTATGTGGTTAGTGATGACTGTAGACCACTCATTTGATGGGGATGCTTTAAGCAAAACTGACTATGAATAAGTTACAAGCATGCAAGCTTTTAAGATAAGTTTTAATGACATTTCCTATGAAAAGTGAACACGCATTTGGTCATTAACTCGTTTAGAAGCATGTTTTAACAGGATGAATGGTTGTATTCTTTTCAGAAGTCAAATTACCTTATTAAGGCGTTTTAGCATTCATTAGAATGAAAGTGTCATTCTCGTGATGCAATGAGAGTATTGCGACAAAATGTGTTTGAATTGAGATGCATCTGAAATGTTTTGGATTAGGAGAATGGTACTAAGTACTTGGACAAATGTCTAGGGAGCAGACCCGGTATGCAGAAACCCTAATTCTTATGAAATTAGACCCAGAAGTGAGAACTCTAGAAGACCCTAACGAGGGTAATGGTCCATTGATTATGAGGTCCCTAGGGATAGCAGATCTTCCCTAGGGCGAGTGTAGATCTCCCCTAATGAGCACGAATATGAGAATCCAATGCCCTACGAAAATGATTTCGTACCTGGTATGTGATGAAAACTCCTCGTTCGAGGATACGTTAGCACAAAGATTTGAAAAAATGCATGTACTCTTGGAAAAAGCATTTATTGAGTTCCAAATGATTTTCAGCAAATAACAACTTCTTTATAAATGCTTGCTTGGGTTTAAGTAATGGTCCTTGCCTTTATGAGTTAATTCCAATCTCTTATTGAAAAGATCCCACTTAGTGGTTTTAATTGAACTCCTTGATGATAGGTGTTAATGTGTGAACTAAGCACTCTACTATTCTCTATACTTGAATTTGTGTGAGTCAGTTTCCTTTTAAATCTAGTATGCCTGCTATGTGATGTTAAGTAAGTGATCGTTACCACTAAACTATAAGCGACATAGTCTAGGCTAGTTGAGAACTCTTGTGCATGAAATACAGAAGATTAGCAATATCTTTTGAATATTGAAGGTTATTGACGTACTAATGAATAAGGGAGACCTTATGTGATTAATATGTGAAACTAAATATTAAAATATGTGTGATTGCTACCTGCAACTGTTTTGTTTTTTTTCAAGGTTGAGGATCACGTACTAAGTGTGTGGTAGCTCATCCTCTCTCCATTTCCCCTTTTCCCAGGTTGTCAATGTGACAGGTAGAAGTTAACTTATGTATGCCAAGTTGGAGTCTTCGCCTTGCTTCAAAAAAGGGCTATATGTACACATATATGTAGCTTTATGAGGTTAATGATGTAATATGGTGCATTTCTAGATTCCTAAATATATGTAAATAAAGTACTTTGCTTCATGTATTGCATATTAAACAGCAGTCGCTCTGAATGGGCATGTGAACTGTCCATCTTAATAGTAGGTTATCCATTTTAGTTAGAGTTAGTTATTTTTGGGATGTAAACCCCAGCGCTCCGGATGTGTAATCCGTTGAATTATATCTTTTATTTCCTTCTTATTATTGAACTTAATTATTTGGTTACTCCAGTGTATGGCCCGTAACGTTGTGGACTCTAGCGTGTACCTATTAAACTTGTTTTAGTATTCTTTTGTGCTTTTATTCCTCGTAGGGACCTAATGTAAGGCTTCAAGCCTAGGAAGTGACCAGTTTTTAGGCAAAACTCTCTCCATTTCTCTCTAGGTTTTAAGAAATCACTAATACTTCTAGCTATGGGGTTAGGAGTGTTACAGATGATATCAGAACAAGGTCCTGTGACTACAAGCCGCAACCTGAGTCTTGCATTTCTTATAGCTACCTAGGAGTGTGTTTGTGATGATATGACATATGCCATGCTTTTATGCATAGATGTATTTTTGTTGTGAACGTTGGTGCGTTTGATTAACTATTTATGACTTGAGTGAGCCAATTGATCAAATAGATGAGCCATTTACTAGAGTATAGGCTAAATGACTTGTATTCTCATGAATAAACTAAGTGTTAGTTCAGTCAGACTTGTTTTGTATATACACCTTGGCAATGTAAATCGAATGTTTAAAGTACGCTTGGCTTGAATTCAAACAATTGGGAATGTTTTAACTCCAAGCTTATTCTTTGCCCATTACGTACTATTTGCTCCTCGACCCCTGTAATTGAGTGAGAAGATGTACTCAAAGATGGTAGAGACGAGGTTATGGATTATTAAACCATTCTCCATTTCCCAAAACACGAAGATTTTAGAATGTTGAATTCTTTTCTAATGGTTGAGTTAGGTTGTGCTTTCTTATTTAAGACCTACATCTATTCTAAGAAAATGCATAACATTTAAATTCATGATTGAGTGCCGATATGCGTGATTGAATGTTGCTTATGAGTATACACATGCGGAGATGTGTATATCGGTAGATTTGTTAATGATAAACCATTAAGAAGTGGATTAGAACTTACTCACTATGTTTGGCAACCCTACTAAATGATACTTCCTTGTGTGAATTTTTGAATTGGTTAAGGGAACTAAGTGAGAACTTCGAATACATGCATGATAATATAGGTGATCGTGCTAGGGTCTTATTGATTGTTGCATGAGTGCTACTCCGAGCCTTTCATACACTTGACGTTGATGCTTATATGTGGCCTTAATCTTCAATTGTTATCTAGACAAAGAGTCTTCCTGATTTCCCAACATGTAACTACTATTACTCATGAGTTAGCTAAGTGTTATACTCATTGTGGCATGGAACGCTATTCTTATTATATGATTGGTAGTGTCCTATCTATATCAACCCCAACACACCTAGAGCGGAGATAAAAGGAGGATCCTTACAGACGTTGGAGTTGTTATACCATATGCATCACTTCGTTATCTAATGCGGAAATGACCCATACCTTTCCAACATCTTGTGAAGCTTTAACACTAAGTGCGGAAACCAAGAATCTTTATAGGAGGCTGAACCTTCCCCTCTACGCCATGAGCTTCTAAGATACCTACGATCAACTTATGAGATAAATGTCCCACATAGGGTCGCATCGCGTGTCAGTAAAGCCACTAATACCACTGTCCTTACTCTAAAATATTATTAGTGGATCGACTGCTAGCATCTAATAACTTTGGACAAATCTTAAGGTATACCTTTGACCCAAAAATTACAGATGAAGATTGCACTCGCATGAACCTGTCTAGATGTACCCCTATGTGACACTACCATGAGTCTATGTCTGAATGCATAATCATGAAGTTCTGTAGAATGCACAGCCCATGGGAGCATATATAGTTACTTAGGTTCACTATGCATGATCATTTAGGTGTCTCGCGAATGAATTGTTTAGTAAATGCACTTCTTGGTGTTTGCTTGACTTGAGTCTGGTTAGACATGTGGTTGAATTACCCAAATGACTTAACTTATGTAATCCGTGGCATGATATAACATCTGAGTCATTTATATTCAATGAAATCTTCGATCTCATGTTATAGTTAAATAGCTACGTACACATATTTAAAGCATGATGTGACGACCATAGGAGCTTGCATTCGTATATTATTGCCCTTGTATTCTGTGTTTCATTGGATGATATACTAGTGTACCCATGCCTATAATTGAACTCTTCACATGAAGGCTTATGAATGAATGTGTGTCAAATAACCTTTAGTATGACTCAACTGAATGCCTTCGCATGATAAGACTAAGATACCCCATACTATGTTTTACATTATACATGCCATGTATGTTGTGGTGGTTTCCATTGCAGATTATGGAGTTGTACTATGTTAACCATTATGCTTGCTTCCACTCCTATTTTACGATACTGTGGTTATTGTGCATGACTTTACCTCAACTCTGGGTGCCTTGTGATCGGGATGTCATGCTATTATTTTGCACATTACCACTACTATTTTTGAACCAAGTAACAACAATTACATATATGTGTGCTTACTTATAACCATTCGAAAAAAATATAGAAGAGCTTGGCAGTCTCATGGTCATAATGAACCTATGTGAACACTTAAACTATGAAATACGATTGTCGATTGGACTGATTGAAGTACACGACATGACGTGGCTTAGTTGTACTAGAATATGTATTTTGGATAATCTAATTGGGATAAGAAGGGGGCTAGATTTAAACCAATGTGTATATATATATATATATATATATAGATATATAATATATATATATAATATATATATATCTCATAGTATATTATATAATATAGATATAAACCGATATACTATATATATATATACACACATTATATAATATATATATATATATATATATTATATATATAGATAGATAACGAACACATATAAATATATATATATATATATATATATTATATATGTGAACATAATATATATATATATATACACCACACACAAACATAAGTGTGCATATATATATAAATATATATATAGATATATATATATATATATATATACACACATATTTATAGTATAAATATATATATAGATGATTTATTTATTTACACACACATCCACACACACACACACACACACAACACACACACACACACACACACACACATACATATAGATATGTATATATAGATATATGTAGATATATATATATATATATATATATATATATATATATATATATATATATATATATTATATATATAAATATATATATATATATATATATATATATATATATATATATATATATATATATATATTATACACATATGCATATACTTATACATATGCACATATGTGTATAAATATATATATATATATATATATATATATATATATATATATATATATATATATC